>CATIWQ010292806.1:0-33757 GCA_949673415.1 Euphorbia schlechtendalii
TCCATTGAAAGTGACTATCAAAGAAATCGTCAAAAAAGAAAAGAAAGAAAAAGAGGCTGAATAGGGATGGGGTATTATGGTCCGTATTTGAAAAAATACGGGCGACGTGAAGTAATAGTGGGCGGTGCATAGCAATTCAGAAAATAAATGTGGTATTTTGTATTTAAAGTAACTACTGAAGTTGGGAAATACCAAAAGTATAAACTGGAAAACAATTTAAGTGAAAACTATTGGAAAAATAATGGTAAAAATATAAAATAAATAATGATATCTTCGATCCTGGTTTTCGTCTCTTAGATGTGCAGGTGCCAAACTTGTGATCGTATTTATCTCGTTGAGTTTTCCGGAATTTTCCTTCAATCAAAACTATAAATTGATCAATAGAAATTATATATAAACACAATAATATAAATGATGAAATGAGTTAAGAAAACTTGAATATCGATAAGCTGAGTCATGTCGAACGACACTGTCCTTAAAGAACACTTCGTAGTTCCTTCCAGGATTAAACAGCTCATTCACTCTCGATTTGAAAGAGGTAACAGGAACAGAAATGCAACACATATCCAGAAAACTCATAGGGGAAATAAGTAATCGCATAAAAGAATATTTTTGTAGAAACACAAAAATACATCAGGATTATTACTTTATGAAAAAAACATTGTTTACATAAATCTTCAAAACAATCACCTCTGTATATATAATGTAAAAATATGGACGTTGAGTAATTGATTGATATTTTCAATCTCAAACGTATGACAATAGTTTTGTAATAATGGTAATATTAAACATAATAATAATAACAACAATTAACTTGAGTGATGAAAAGTCCAAAAACTTATTCAACCTGACATTTAACTTCAACCCATCATAATGGTGAATATAATTTTAAATATAAAATATATTATTTCTTTTCTTTTAAAATAAAATAACACAATATTTCCAACAATCCCCCACTTATTTCAAAAGAAATTTTGATAAAACATTTTTTCTGGATATCTCAGTTTGACATATAATACATGGCATTGGTGTTTTTTGGACTATGAACCAATACTTGACAGATAAAATTTAATCCACGGAATATTTGATGAAACATAAAGTTTCTATGAACCAAATAAGCGCTACTGTGGAATAGGGATTTTACCATATCGTACTATACCAAAGTGCTCTCTTTGACAGCGCGGTTTTGCTCAAATAGACCGTGCGCCTGCCTGGTCTTTCATAAGTGCTCTAGTAGATATTGCCAATATCTCATAGAAGCAGCCCCACGTCACACTCACATAAGTAATTTCATCAAGTGTATATTGCACTTTATACACCACTCATAAGAGGTATGAAATTCATTAAAAGTCTTTATAACTCAACCTCTCAAAATATGCAACATAACACTTTCACACATCTAGGATTGAGACAATTTTAATTTTGCTAGCAGAACTAACAAAGACTTGTTATTACCCCTATGAACTTAATTCATGGGATCTCCAATCACATAAGTTGGGTTCCCATCTTTACTAATTTCAAGTTGGCTTAAGTTTCATCCTCTCTGATGTTTCCAAATTAAATAAATTTTCAAAATTTATTTATCACATTAGTCAGATGATTTGGCCAGAAATCACTCTAGACTCACATAGTCGGTGGATAGAATTCTGTCTTAAAATAAATTTTTCACAACAATATATGTCTCAAACATATATTTTTACCTTCGTAGATCTTACTTATAAATAGATTTTGCCAATTTGGCAATCACAATATATTGTCACTAAAGGTGATGATTTTATTCTCGAAGAATATATGCTAAGAAATTAATATACCACTTGACCTCATTACATATCAACTCTCAAACAGCAAACTCCATTATAGTTTGTTTAGTTGACTCTCATTTTTGTTATTCATCACCAAAAGTGAGAACATGATCACAAATGAATTTATTCTCAAATAAATCAAAGATTCAATTAATATCACTATACTATTATAGAATAGTGGGAAATTCATTACATAGAATATAATAATTTATGACATCCCTCAAAATAATTTTATAAGCCTTGTTATGGCTTCTCATTTACCATTATTTCTTTTTAATGGAATTTTGCAATCATAAGGGATACACAAACTTCTGAAAGAAGTTTCTCAACATAATGTACTTTCGTTCATCTTTATAATTCTCATACCAAAAGAAATTGCATATTCTTTTCTCACTTGAAGTTGTTGAAAACTCAATTGAAAATATTTTATAGAGAAAAACTCAATTTATTTTCTAAATCCCAATAAAAATTGTTGAAGTATTTTCTCTATCTCAAAATGTGCAAATAATATCCTTTATAAAGAAACAAAAGAGTTGTTAAAAACCCTTTAGAAACCTTTATATTTTTCTCAACTTCAAAAAATTTCACAACCTTTTTCATTCTCTTCAAAGAGAAATTCAAATAAAATAATTCATATTTGTAACAACAAAATTTATTACTCTCAAGGTAATAAGTAAAACTTTACAGCACAAAACTTAAAAATAAGGATTTTATAAACAAGAACATAAATTAGAGAAATATTCTTTTCCTCTAAAGAATATATATTTTTAAATACCCCCACACTTTACAAAATTTGAGACAACCTCATATTTTCAAAAATTTTGTATTCAAAGGAAAAACCCTCTTCTAACTCATGTGGTGGTTCCACAAAAACTAGAAAACTTCATTTTCCTCAAAATAAAAAGAAAATTTCTCACAAAATATTCACAAGAGATTTTGTCTCATTTGAATAATATATTCAGTTAACATCATTGTATCTTTTAATACAATGGATATCCACAAAATAATACCATAACACATGGTAACTCTCAAGAATTTCAGAATATTTAATATGGTTGCCCAATAACCATTTTCCTCTTAAATATAATCATAAGGGATACACATAATCTTCTTAAAGAAATTTCTCAATAAAGTGTTCTAAGACACCACCATTCATCCTTATGATACTCTTTCTCAAAATCACATTAAGTACATCACATATATACAACATTATATATGCTCAACACACAAATTAAGGTTTTTGAACCTTATCACAGTACACCCACATTTTTAAATATTTTTTTGATGAAGATAACTTCTTTCACGTATAGTGAAATTTGTTCTGCTCTCACTTTAGCGCCGGGATCACCATCCATCAATCATGGAACAAAAAAATTATTGTTCCCATTACCATTGTCCTCATAAAATCTATCATACAAAATATAAATTTTATTATGACATAATCTACTGAATGTATCCTTTAAGATTGTTGGAAAAACAATGGCAAAAATATAAAATAAATAATGATATCTTCGATCCTGGTTTTAATCTCTTAGATGTGCAGGTGCCAAAATTGTCGTCTTATTTATCTCGTTGAGTTTTCTTGACTTTTCCTTCAATCAAAACTATAAATTGATCAATAGAAATTATATATAAACACAATAATATAAATGGTGAAATGAGTTAAGGAAACTTGAACACCGATAAGCTGAGTCATGTCGAATGACACTGTCCTTAAAGGATACTTCGTAGTTCCTTCCAGGATTAAACAGCTCTTTCACTCTCGATTTGAAAGTGATAACAGGAACAGAGATGCAATACATATCCAGAAAACTCATAGTGGAAATAAGTAATCGCATAAAAGAATATTTTTGTAAGAACACAAAAATACATTGGGATTATTACTTTATGAAAAAACATTGTTTACAAAGAATCTCAAAACAATCACCTCATGTAAAAATATGGACGTTGAGTAATTGATTGATATTTTCAATCTCAAACGTATGACAATAGTTTTGTAATAATGGTAATATTAAACATAATAATAATAATAATAACAATTAACTTGGGTGATGAAAAGTCCAAAAACGTATTCAATCTGGCATTTAACTTCAACCCATCATAATGGTGAATATAATTTTAAATATAAAATATATTATTTCTTTTCTTTTGAAATAAAATAACACAATATTTCCAACAAAAACAACCCCTTTTTAAACTAGTCACGATATAGATATAAATAAAAAAGAAGAAGAAATAAACTAGTAATATGATACAACCTATCATATATATCTAAATGTTTATAAAAGGGAAGTACAATTTTCTCACAGCTCCAAGCCTCCAAGCGTTTAAAGCCAAATATAAGATTCGAAACTCAAATCTCAGTAATACAATCACTTTAATGCATAATTGTAATAAACAATTATAACTCAATTAATTCTCTAGGTGATCTAAGCGTACTTATTACTGTAAGTTAATTTGAAATCGATTGTTTCGGTTTTGCTAGAATTAATTTAAAGATGATTCTAGACAGAAATTATGTGTGTTATCAAAACAGGATCGTACCGGCCTGTTCAACCTGTTTTACCGCGAACCGGTTGTAGGTCCAGTTAGTTTGATTAATTCTATCGGTTTTTGTGAAAACCAGTAAATTAAACCGGTTTGAACCGGGTTTTTTAATCATACTTTTCAAACCCATTGCAAACAAACACAAACTTGAAGTAAAGATATAAGATTTGAGCTTTTCAATAAGAAAATCACAAAACAACATAATTTACCCAATAAAAAATCACAAAACAATATTGAAGCTTAATATTAAGAGCAAGTTAAAGTTTATTCACAATATACGATGGAATCCAAGCATGAATCAGTATAATATTTTTCATTCGAATCTTGTATTTTACAAAGGTAGTACGGTCACTTTTCTTATTATCCTTCTTGGCATGCCTTTAACTCGTCGAAAAACTGAGAGTAATTTTAAGTTATGCGATTCTTTGACTTGGACATGTATAAGAGGAAGATCATTGCCAGGACTAGATTAGTTTCTCTCTGAAAAATTATTTTTCCATTTACGTTTTTTGAGATGAAAGAAGAAGTCCGATTTTTAATAGAATTGACATTAAAAAATGTTCCAATTGTCAAATTGAGCAGAGAAGAAAAGTGACAAGTAAGACCTATTACCTAGGTAGGCATGCTCTTGGGCATTGGTATTATCCCATCATGACAGAATTTGTTTTCTTAGTTTTTTAATATGTGAAATTAAATTTTATTTTTTATTTTATTATAATTAATTCTTTTTTATCAGTTCAATTAGTCTAAACAACACATCCAATGCATCATGCTCTACAAATTTATCAAAATTGATACATATATATTTTAAAAAATTTGATTACTTTTTACTCATCTTAACTTATATTTCCAAAATATTACTTAAATATATAATCCGGTAATACCACTGGTAATACCGATTATACCACGTATCATTAATGTTGCCGGTATGATGTCCGGTACGGTTTTGATAATATTGCTCATAATTATCTAGAAAAAACTACAATAAACCAATGCTCTATAGTTTTTCTTATGTTGTGCACAGTTGATTAATCCATGAATCAACCCTATAATATTGTGTAATTAATATATAAAAAAACTATAATACGTTACTTGATTTCATATGTATATATAAAAACTATTTATACTGAATCTTCGAATAATTGTTTCCAGAAAAGCTTTATTTATGAAGCTGCTATAAAAATATCTACAATTAAATGAATTGATTTCATAATATTCATATATTTTCATGAAAACACTTGATGCCAACAAATTTTTAAAAAATAAATTTCAAGGCCTAAGAAATAAAAATAACTCCCTCAACTTTCAAAAAATGCACCACTTTGCTCTCATGCCATGTGTCATTTTCTGGTTGATTTGACTTTTCAAAAATGTAATTTTTCTAATTTTCTCCCTCCAATCAGAAGTTGACACATGGCACTGAGGGAGCAAAGTGATGCACTTTTTTAAAGTTGAGGGAGCTACGGGATCACTTTGAAAGTTCAGGGGGGCAGTAGGTTTTTTTGAGACAAATTCAGGAACCCAATGATGCATTAAACCTACATAAAAACTATTTATACTGAATCTTCGAACAATTGTTTCCAGAAAAGCTTTATTTATGAAGCTGCTATGAAAATATCTACAATTAAATGAATTGATTTCATAATATTCATATATTTTCATGAAAACACTTGATGCCAACAAATATTTAAAAAATAAATTTCAAGGCCTAAGAAATAAAAATAGCTCGCTCTTTTGGACTTCTAATGACTAGAAATAAAATAAGTTCTCGTTGAAAGATAAATAGCAAACTGGAATTGCAATGTTCTCATAATATTAAAAGCATCAAAACAGTTGTCCCTCCTTTCATAAACACCAACACATGAAAATTAACACTCATCTTTCCCAATATGTACAAAGTTTGTTCAGACAATAACTAACCAGTTCCAGTTTGATGTTCCGTTACATAGTTGTGAGAATACAGCCTCATCTTCATTTCATCTCTTCCGTTTGTGCGATTTGATTTGCTTGACCACATATGCGATCACCTCCTTCAACGTGGCTTTTCTCCCTTCTTTGAAATTCCACAGCTCGGGAACTGTGTATCTTCCACTTGGATTGTACTCGTTTAACTCCTTTAAAGCGGTTACGACTGCCTTGTAAATCTCCTCCCCCCATTCTTGCTTCAAATTGCTAAGCTTTTCGTCTTCTTCGTCAATTATCTCCTGCATCATCAATTTTTAAATTTTCTTTTCTTTACAGAAATGACAACTAAAATCTGAGATTAAAAAGCCAGGATGAATTTTTTTTAGTTTTTACCGTTGTCTTGCGGTCGATGTCGGTGATGATCTTAAATGGATGCCAGTCTGGATTTTTCAAGTTCTCCTGCCACAATGAGCATAGTGTGGAGGCCTGAACTTGAGCTTCCTCGAGCGGGTACTTTTGCTTGCATGTTTCGAGAAATGGCTTTTGGTCAATTTCGCCCATTCTCTTTATACCTATATTAGTTCTTACTGTAGCATTCAGTGTGTCACCCAGACCCTGAAAAAGAAAAAGACAAGTTTAAAGGAATTGAGTACCGATTGATTATTCATATGAATTGTAAAAATTAAGGTTAACAGGGAAAATACATCAGGCGGAGAGATGTGTAATAATAGGATGTACATGTTCATCACTATTCAGTATAGATTAGACAAGTAAGTAGCATAAAAAGCAACGCAAGTATCGTTAGAGAGAAAAATTCAGGATATATTGCAGCAACTGTAGCCATGATCATCTTTAGGCTATCGAAATGACTTTATAATGTGAATTGTGAAGACCAGAAGTTCATCTCAATACACAAAGTGGTACTCGACAATAATAAACAGATCTGAAGCACTTCAAGTATGTGGACTACTAAAGTTTAAAAAAGAGGGTAGATGACAAGGCCAAATTTGACAGTATATTTTTTGTAACAAAACATTTCAGTTCTTGTTGCACCAAGTAATCAGTTTGCCAACAAAAGGCAACTAAATTGGCTGAGAGGAGAACTGCTTTAGAATTATACTCACAACCAAAACAGACAAACAAACTATAGTTTAGAATACTTCTTCAATTCTTTATATTAATCCGAGTCTCCCTATCTCAATTAGATCTCGGCTTCTAATTTAACTTGTGGCATATAAGGGAGAAAATCACTAGTGGCAACTCAATCTAATCAGGGCATAATGGTAAAGTCTCATTAGTGGGATACAAGCACTCGTGCAAGCCTTTTTACATTGGGTTCCCATGTCAAAATCTTGGCTTTGATCTTCAAGGATCTGAAATCCTGCTAACAGCAAATTCTTGTGGGCTCTTAATCTCTCTTAGGGTGGCATTGCACATTAAGATAAAAAACGAATCCATTTTCATTCTCTCTAATCAATCTAGAAGTGATGATTATAAGTACATGAAAAGACCTTATACAAGTTAAAATTGACTTCTAATCAGTCATGCTGCTTCACAATACTGTTTTGATCGCTATGAAATGTCTATCATTACTTTGATTAATTGCTAGACTCTATTTCCATTGATCATGCAACTGATATCAGTTAACAATCAGTTAACAGTAAAGAGGGGGTGGGGTGGTAAATTCCAATATCCTTACGTAAGATGAGATGATGATTTGACCAAACAAAGAAAAAGAAAAGTATACCACAATCAATTCTTTCCTAGCTTCTTGCAGTTCATCATTGCTCTGGCGCTCTTTCACAATAAGTGTTTGATTCAGTTCTTCCACAGAAGTCATTTCCTCTATCTTCTGCTCTAGTTCATCATTCATTTCTTTCATTTTCTTCTGAACAGCTGCATCATCTTTGTTCCCAAGATGATTCATAACCTGTAACTGTCCTTTCAGCTCTTGTATTTCCATCTCCAACTTTTGTTTAGCATCACACCTCTTCTCCAGCTCAAGAATCTCCTTCAGTGCATCTTCTTTCTCCCTCTGATATTTACAAATTTCCATCAGTAAGAGAGACACAAATACTAACACAGAAAAGAGCAGCATATATTCCCCAATTCTTTGCAATTAGTAGCTCACCTTTTGCTCCTCAATCAGTCTTAGGACATTCTCATCAGCCCTTTTTTGTTCCATAGACGCCAATTGGAGCGAATTGTTTCTATCATCATTCTGAAACAACAAAAGACTGGGTCATTGCACCACAAGACACAAGTAAATCAAAACAAGAAATCAGTCCATAAGATATATAAAGCATTTTACACATTCTTGTCATGTCAATGTTCCTAGCTATCAGATTCTCAGGCATGGAAATTTTGTTGTATTTGAGCAAAAATAAAGCAAGAGCTAGAAATCAAATAAATAGCAAAATACGTGGAAACAGGGGAAGATAAGTTAAAACAGACAGGTTTAGTATAACCAATGTACATTGAATGTTTTGGATATCTTAGAGCAGAATCGGTTGGCGGTTTCAGTTACCTTTTTTTTCTCTTCATCTAGTTTCTGTCTCTCACGCTCAGTCAATGCTTCACGTCTATTCAATTCTTTGCTCCAGTGGTCGATTTTCTTCTTCTTAAACTCCAGCTCATCATTCAAAAGTTGCTGCTCTTCTAAGATTCTCAGAACATTATCACGAGCAAGCCGCTGCATCTTCCTTGTTTCTAATGAACAATCCAAAATTGTCATGTAACATCATCCCATATAAAAATTGTTGAACCATAAATTCAAATTAATGGCATAATAAATAAATCTGTAATCTGTTTAAGCTTATTTAAAGCATTTAGCATTTAAAAATGATAAAACCAGCCTGGAAATTGCCCTTAAACTTTTTGTGCTTAAAAAAAATGGCCGTGTAAATGTAAACAGTAAACAGTCAACAAGTATATCAAAGCCAAAATCATGCATAAACAAAGCAATCTATGAACAACTTGGTTCAACTAGTGCGAAATGCAACAACCACATGTAAACATCAATACCATTGCCTGAAGACCACTTCTTTTGTTGCAAAAGCAACTATAACATAACCATCTAAAAATGCACACAAGTAAAACAGTTTTTATCCAAAGCAGCCAAAACTATACTTTAGCTAATAGTAGTTGCAATTATAATAAAGAGAGGACAAACCTTCTACAAAAGCATAGTGCAGTCTATCTTTCTCTTCAAGCATCCGAGTCATATTCATGGCTTTCTCATTGTACTTGTATTGGAGGCGATCCAGATTTTCATTTGTCTGGTCAATCTCATTGGCCAGGTGCGCAACTACTACATTTTTGCTTTGAGTTGTTTCTTGAACAATGTCTGAAATAGTCCTCAACTTCCCTTCTCTTCGAAGATACTCACCTAAAGGACCCTCAGAATCATAATCAACAGCTCGAGCACACCAGCCATATACACTTGAGCCAGGGTCTGGTTTATTATTCATCCAATTGCTCCTCCCATGATGCAATGTCTCGAAATATTTTTCAAAATCAGTTGAATTTTTCAAACCATTCCAATCGTTGTTAAACTTCAACACAGCCTGTCCAATTTGATCAGAATCATCCCAAAAAGTATGGACTTCCAAAGGCTTATACTTCTCAAACTTCTTTAACCAGTAATCACTGTCAAGTAGAGATTTGCTATCATTTGGTTCCCTCCCTATGTTAACAACAACTCCCATCCAAGGCCAAACATAAACGTCCATATTTTGTGGAGTTGGATTGACTGCTCGTGGGGCAGGTGGCATTTGACTAGGTTCTACTCCATCAACTAGTTCTTTCAAATACTTAGCCAACGCAACATGGTTTGCCTTTTGTTTTCCTTTCCTATTAGCAGATCCCTTACCTACTCCAGTTGCATGTTGAAGCAAGTCTTTGAAAATATAATCCTGCTTTCTCTTAAAGACACAGAAGGGACACCTAAAGAAACCATTCACCTTTACTTTGTATTTCCCAGATTTCAAATCCTCGTATGGCTTCTGAAAGTACTCCTCAATATCTGACTCACTAATGTCAGACATTTCATCAGAACTGTCGCTCATCTGAAAAAACCAAAAAAAACAAAAATGCTGATTATGGCAGTCATATTAGACCAGAGATTTAAAACTACAAGCTAGTACAAAGGAATCAGTCTTTAAAAAACCAAAATAGCAATAAAGATAGACAACAAATTGACAAGCTTTTTACAATATATGGAAAACTTTTTGAACAAACCACCATTTTTTCATCCTCCCGAACAGAGATAGCACTGAATTACTTAACTCTTCAGAATAGCTAATCTCTATCTAGACCTAAAAAAAATCCCCAAAAAATAGTAAAATGCAGGCGAAAGAAGTGCATCAGCGTGTTTGCACCCCCAGCCGCCAGATCCCAACCTTAGAAATACAGCTCCACCTAGAGATGACAAGCTGAGTTAGGGTTTTGGGTGGTGCTTTGCAACCCCAGCTTAAGCAACTAGATTCTGTCTGTTATTACCGGGATCGATAAAAAGAGCACGATTGACAATAGCATAGCCGAAAAATTCCAATGAATGAGCAGAATATACCTCTGATTTGAAGATGGAAATGGAGAACGCGAGAGACTCGAGTGGCTATGGGAGTGAAGAGGGAAGGGGGAAAGGGAGCCTGCAATTATTTGTCCGTGAAGAAGCTGAGTTGGACTAGTGTTATATGCTACATTACTGTACATGGAAGATCATCTTATATTTCGTGATAGTCTTGAAAATACACTATACCTATTCATAATAATACCGGAATCTATTCCATTTTAAATTGTATTTATGGTATGTAATAAATATCCGGATAACTTGATATTGGCCAGTTGATCGCCGCTTGTTAATTCGAGAATGAACCTGCAAAATAGTAAACGTGTCAGATGGTTAGGCCGGGATTTGTCGACGTAGTCACTCCGATGCTTAAATTAGGTCATTTAGCGGGGGGTTGATATGGTACAACTTATTGCGAGTGTGATTTGTGAATTACTTGGTTCTTGTTCCCAAGCTATCTATTTATAATGCTCAAATGGTTGTGATGATTCACTAGCTGTTGGTAAATGTAGCTTCTAGAGTATCTTCGCCATTACAGGTAATTGACTTGGTCTCACTTATCTGTTGGAAACCGCCAAACCGCCCTTTTGGCAGTAACATGTGACCTAATGGGCTCTTTGTATGGGCCTTTAGTGATGTGACTCTAATGGACCATTACTGGGCCATATTATATATATTACTATCAACAATGCCTATTTGGTTGTTTACATCTGGATAATCAAATAGACATTATCTACAATTAATGATGACACCTAGATGCCACATCATATAGGAAATATGAGTTAGACAAGCTACTAAATATGCATTTTCAAATTGATTATTTATTCATTCCTACGTGTCAAGACAATTTATTGAATAGATAAGCTACTAAACATGCTCTAAGGAGCATCTTCCCTTGTTGCATCTCGTCATCCTAAAATACGAAAATAGTTTTGATGAAAAAGAATTGAAACTTTTTACATGTGATTGATAAAAAAAATCCAATCATGTCTATGAATGGCCAACTGAAATTTCCGGCCACACTTATGAATGGCTGGGCGAAAGCCGTAACTATTTATGGCCTATCAAAAATTTGGACCAAGTCAATGAATAGTCGGGCCGAAATTTCCGACCAGTGAGCAATGTAGCTAGCCATTATGACCTGTCTTAATACAAAATTATGAAAAATAATCAATTTTTTTTACCAGAGAAGCTAAACTTTGATTTTAAAATGATATTTCTTGATTGGTGAATTTTGTTAACAAGATGAACTATAAAAATTATATAATCATTTAAATAGAATGAAGGTCTTAACATATATTACATTAATTTAGTTACATATTTGTTCTCATTGTTGCACCGTCTTAATATACAAATTTTACCACCCAATCATACTAGGCTGACGTCTATAAAATCACATGTAAGCAATTGGTGACACTGGACAGTTTTCTTGTTCATTCAATCTAATGTAGTGTTGCAAGATCGTCCACGTATGAGTAATACATTCATGACACGGACGTGTCACAAATTGATGACGTATAGAAAGGCAAATTGTGAAACATAAATTTGTATTTGTAAGCACCATTGAGTAATCAATATAAATGACTGCAACGTTATATATTGATGCAATACTAAATAAATCTTCCATTACTTACATCCAATACATGTCATCTTGAGTCCATGCATCATCATGCCAACTGATAAGCTCAATAACTGCATCAATTTCGTTAACATAGGCTATGAAGATGTATATTTATCTTTGAACGTTGTATAAATTAATAAAGATATGAATGAAATAATTGAATAAAAATATACCTTGGAAGTTGAAAAAATCATATGATAAAGGGAGTATTATGAAATGGCTCAAAATGAAAGAAGTATTATGTAAGGCTAACCACTAGAGTTGGTCAGTGACCAATACCATTGAAAAATTCAAAAATTATAAGATTATGAGTTCAAAGTTTTACCATCAATAAAATTTTATGAAATTAATAAAATGAAAACTAATTTTCTAAAAAATAGTAGTATTATGTACGGATGAGTTGGACCAGTGGGCCTTTGTGGGCTTTTACTGAATCAATTCGGGGTCCGGTTCGGTCATAATTTATGTTCGAATCGGATATGTGTAACGAAACCCAGGCTCGAACCCCTTTTGGACCCAAAAAACATGTCAAAATTAAATATCAAGCTTGGGAGGACAAATCTGTAATTAACCACTCTCAACTGTGCAATATCCGGTCCCTAAACGCTTGCTTTTTCTCTGCATCGCTCACTCCATCCAACTTTCATTGCAGATCGTCACCTCAAGAAATCTTGAAATGGTAAATATGCGCTTAATTCCCTCCCTTAGTAAAATTAAGGGGACGATGTTTCTGCACCATTTCATTTGCTCGCATTTGTGGACATTTATCTGTTTAAGTTTCTTTGATTTATTTGGTTGGATGCAATTCGTTTTCAGTTTGATGTGTTCCGGTTTAATTATATGTTTCAGAAATTTCACTTGTTGTGTTTTGATGGAAATTATTTCATCGTCATTTCTGATTTTTTCTGCTTGTAGATGTACTCAATTTGCTGCAGTTTCTGTGTGTATTCAAAGAGGAAATTGAATTCGATTTCAGTTATTTGAGATCTACTGGTTTCTCTTTTTGTCCATATTTTCATTGCATTCGTGGTCCGTGTGATTTGGTTTTGATTTTTTCGCAACCATTCATTATTGAGCGGTGATGATCTTATGATTCGTTGAATTTGCATATGATTAGTTGAAATTGCTTGTAATTTTGAACTTAATGATTATATGTAATGGTATCTAATATATGTCTCTGGTCTTAGATTGTTTTTCTTTTAAATGAAGTGCCATAATGAAATAATAACAAGCAAACGGGCAAAGTGCTTCAACTTTACTTGTTGTGACTTGGATCATGCTTCTTTCATTACCAATTCCGTGGAGATGCTGACAACACATAAAAACTCTTGAATTCGATCAAAAAACATTTTTTACGTTGCTAACTACCGTAAGCCGTAAATGCCTCCTTTCTTCTCTATCCATTTACGCGGTTAACCTTCTTATTTTGTAGTTTATGTTTTGATATATTGGTATCAGTTTATGCTGTTACTACTCTTTTGCAGGATGGGCATGATGCTGAAGATCCAAAGCAGAGTACCGCTGATATGACTGCCTTTGTAAGTTCCTGAAGACGCTTATTTTAATATTCCATGTGATTCATTTCAAACAATGTCAGAAATGCTTCCCTTGAGTTGTAAATAAGAGAAGGTTAGAAATAGATGTGAAGTTCTTATTACCATCCCTATTGTGAGTATGCTAATTTTAAATAATTGTTTGGTTATCTTATGACGATGATGCCATCTAGGTGTTAGCTGTAATTTGCCGATTCAGTGATGTTTTTATATAGCTCAATGTCGATACATTAAGATAAATAGTTTTTGTATATTTGTAATGTGAACTGCCCACCTGCTATTCATGAGAATCTAACAGGCTGGGGCTTGTATGCTTTCCTATTATGTTTACCTTGATTGATCCCTTAATAGAGTTAGATAATTGTCATATTAACATTCTAATTCAACAATTATTCAAATGAAATATTAGCTCTAGCAGTTAATTGTATTGTTCAAATGATAGTGCAAATAGCATTTGCTGAATGGAATGGCTTTTTTTGGCTTTTCTGCAGGTACAAAATCTTCTTCAACAGATGGTGAGTTTTTTTGCTGAATATGTATATAATGGTTTTTTTCTAAAGTACTTTCCAAAACCTTAAGGAAAGTTACGTGTTGACTCGATGCTTGATGTATTTGTAGCAATCCAGGTTCCAGACTATGTCGGATTCCATCATTACAAAGAATATCCTTCTCTTATTTCATTTGCTAATCGGTTATAATTTGAATGAGTTCCATCATCATCGAATTGGCTTAAAATTGCTAATTCGGGGTGTGGTAGATTTACACTCTTTAACAGTAGGGACATCCAATCATTTTGTTTCTTCTCCTAAGCACAGATGAAGACTGATACAGTAAATTTAGAGTAGTATTCACATAATCAACCTTCATTAACATCACATAAATGATATCATTTAGTATGACTTTAGTCACATAAATGATGCCTTTAATCTTAGTAGTCAAGGGCGTGAGGTGCGCCTTTAACTACTGTGCCTTTAATAGCACTGGAGTTTTATTGTTTAACTTTAATGTGTTAATGTAGCTTATGAGACAGTCACTGGTAAGCTTTAGAAATAAGTTTGCTGTCCGGATGGGTAAGTAATTGCTTGAGTATACCCGGAATAGATCAAATTTTCCTTGACTTCAAAGCACTAGATGAAATGGGAAGCAGGATCGATGAATTGGAGCAGAGCATCAATGATCTCAGAGCTGAAATGGGTGTGGAAGGCACTCCATCGCCTTCGGCCCCCCCAAAAGTGAAAGATGAACCCAAGCCTGAAGATGATGCTACTTAAGTTAGGTAACTAACACAAGGCTTTAGTGGATAAAAGCGGTTATGTTTGTTCTATAGTGAGTTGGTGTGGTGTGCATCATATTGTTTTCTTTCGGAAATCAATGATAAACTTGAAAAAGTACTGTGTTTTTTTTCCAGGGAATTCATAGTGAATTCTATTTTATTAATTTATCCACTTCTGTTCTTTCTCTTGCTGTCCAATTTATCCTTGTTAAAAACAAAATCTACCGAGATTTCTTCCCTAGGCTGTTGTCTCGAAGAGCTCAATTTTCAAGCTTTTTCTAGGCCTCTGTCAGACTCTACTTAAATAGTATGATGAGTTAAAATATGTTGCCGAGATTTCTTCCCTGGGCTGTTGTCTCGAAGAGCTAAATTTTCAAGCTTTTCTAGGCCTCTGTCAGACTTTTCTTAAATAGTATGATGAATTAAAATATGTTGTTTTCTGAAAAGTTTGCCTGTGAAGCATTTCAAGACAACAATCCCAAACATGACCTGAGTTTTGCCTTATCTTATTTTTTTTTATTCTTTCTGTTTGAAAGATTCAAAAGAAGATGCAACTGACATTAGTTACTGTACTGGTCGAAAGTTGGTATTTGTATGTTAAATGATGGAAATTGGGCCAGAAATTAGTTATCATGCACCTGGACTTTAGCAAAAATGTACCTTAGTTATTATGGACGTTGGTAAATTATGCAATGGCCATTAGTGTTTCGATAGTCTTAGGATACGTACAAGTGTAAAGAAGTTCTATTTATTTAGTTTAGTTAAGGGGGTGTTTCTCAAAATTTCTCCTTTTCAACTTTTAATTTAAAAGTGTTTTTTAAGGAGATTTTAACTTATAATTCAGACAATGAAGTGTTTCTGATAACCTTTTTTTAAGTTAAAAGTTAAAAATAAGACAGAAGTTAAAAGTAAGTCAGACTTACTTTTTAAAAAAGTCACTTATAAGACATAAATGACTTTTTGAGAAGTTTTGAGAAACACCTCCTAAGTATTCAATTCAACTCGGTTTAATTTAATTCAAAACAAATACTTGTTCTCTTAGGACTTAAATTTCTAAACGAAATTAGGTTCGTTTAGTTCGAGTTGGTATGAGTAAGGCTGTAAATGAGCCAAGAAATTCGTGAATAGTTTGGTATTTGGCTCGATAAAAGCTCGAATCGGCTCGACTCGATTTATAAATAAACAATTTGTGAACATGATTTTATGGTTCGAATTATAAACGAACTGAACATGAATAAGTCAAAGTTCGGCTCATTAACTCGTGAACAAGCTCGATTACAGGTTCGCGAACAAGTTCATGAACTGACTCAATAAATGATTGTGAACTAGCTTGATCATTATTGTTACATATCAAAAATAAGATTTCATAGAACTTAAACTAAAGTATTCTTATATAAAAGGTAAAATAATACAATAAAAATAAGGTCGTGTCCCACTTTAAATTAATAATTGAATTGGAAAAGTTATTCGCGAATAAAATAAACAAGTTCGTTCGAAAAAATTTAACGAACCGTGCATGAACAAAATAAACGAGCTGTTCGTAAACAGCTCGCGAACAAATGAACGTTCAAACAAACGAACACAAACATAATTTTAAGCTCGAATTCAAATTCGGCTCGGTTCACATAAAAATTAAACAAAGACTCGGCTTTTTCCGTTTACAGAATGAGAGAGTAGTATGTGAATTGTTGTGTAAGCCGGGCTATTTTATTCTTTCTCTTTGCATTACTTTCCAGTTTTCTATTCGCTTTCATATTACTTTACTCTCTTTGTATTGGTCCACAACTTTTAAAAATAAGATTTGGAATCTTTTGCGATTGGGTTTTAACTTTAAAGTGTTCCTAGAATTTGAAAAATCAGTAATTATTTTGAACCTTTTTTTAGCAATTGAAACAGAACTGACAAGTGTACATATTTTTTCTTATCTTTAATACAAATTTGTCAGCTTTCTAAAAGGACAACACAAAATTGATTTGGATTCTTAATCATACCTTATTACTTTTCTTTTAGGCAGAAACAGTTGTAAATTGAATTTGTGGCCACTTTATTACTTGATGCACAATTTATTACTTGATGCGATTTATAACTTTAATTGAATATAAATTTATTGACATAATTTAATTTAATTGAACTGAATTTAATTGATTAATATTTATGAGGACGGGCCTAACTCATGTGACTATTACCAATTGAAAATATATAACATGAACAATATTATTTATCGTTTTAATATATTTGTTTATTAGCGTTTATATCAACATGGAAAAAAATTCGCAAAAACATTATAAATTTTTTTAATAAATATGAAACTTATATATATAGTATATTGTGTTTTTAATTCTACTTTAGTAATTGATACATGGATCGAACTATATCCATTTTGTAAACGTTACTCATTTCATTCCTTTTTAATTATTTCTTAACTTCATTAAATTTTTTCTTTTTATTTATCGATTTATATTACAGTTACAGATACAGTTATCATCATTTCTACTCTTATATCAGTGTATACGAGATTATGATTTAATGAAATTATAAGTTGAATGTACTATGAAAAAAAGATAAATTTATGGTTGTAGATGATAAATTAGTCATGTTCGGTTACAATTACTGCAAATTATAAAAGAATATCAGATTTTATTTCCTAATTACTATTAATAAAGTACAAGAATTTTTGGGAAATTGCAAATAACGCGTACAATCGCATGGTAATATGTCACTAACATCATTAAGAAAAACCCCACCAATCTATAAACCTGTACCTCAACAAATTCGAACCAGAAACACCAACCACACAAACAAAAATCTAATAAAATAAAACAGAAAAAATCTAGAAATTACAATATTAATGCCAGTATTATGAATATCTGTATATCAAATAACAAACCAAGTTTATTGCACAGATTCATTCCAATTAATCTTAATACGTGTACACACAGTTATATATAATCCATATGATATATAGAAACACATCCCATAAAAACAAATCTAAAAATAAGTAATTTAAAATCAATTTCTGCACCGAGAGATGCGATTGCATCCGCGACTGTACGGATTGGCCTGAGCTCCGGGCCGGCAATTGTAATACGACGCGCCGCGTCTAGAGCACGGCACGGTGTTCCTCCTGAGCGCACCGTAGCTAATGTACCTGGTGGTTGCTAAGACACGCCGGCTGATCTCACTGTCCATCGCGAACTCTTCGTCGTCGGCACCGGCCATAAGGCACTCGGCGATAGATCCGCGGCAGCTGGACTGATCCACCGGGAGGAATTCGACGGCGGATGACGATGAAAGAGCCACGTGGACCGCTAAGATAGCCCAGATTAGTAGAAGAGAATAGCCGTTTGAAGTTGCCATAACTGAGATCGATGCTTTCTTCTTCTCTGTTTGTTTCCTGTGTGGTTTTTAATAATGGAAATAAAGGACGGTTGAAATAAATATGCCATTGGTGTTAGGGAGTAATTACAGATATGCCACTTAGACTAAAAGATGACTTCACCTTTACTTGAAATTTAAGAAAGTCAATATGTATAATGATGTTTCTTTTGACTGTTGTATTTGAAAATTTGATTGTTGGTTTCAAACTACAAAATCATGGCCGTCATGATCTATGCCTCTAATGGTTAGTAGTGGAAAACCATTTAACCAAACTTCACAATCAAGTGAGTTTTTTCCTATGATTTGTATAAGGATGAGCTTGAAATTAGACCTAACTTGTTAGATTATCAAGTGTTTGGAAACTTATTTACTAGTAAAATTGTTTTTTACTTTTAAAGTATCAAATATAATTTTTTAATGTATAATTATGATTACTTTTTAACTATTTCGTAAATAAAAAAATTATAACAATAACAAATAGTCAAAACCGAGGCCAGTTTAATTTGTTAGTTTGTAGAAGAGGTAGTAAGCATGCATTAAATTTGTATCATTGATATTTGGCATACAAAAGTGAGTACAATTTCCAATTCTTATCATCTTTAAAACGATAACTTCGTTCACAATTTTTTCAAATTGAATATTCATTTTAATGTTTTCCATATCATATTTTCTTTAAGCATATCAAATGTCAGAAACAGATATTTAAACAATCATCAGCAGATTAAAACAACTAGGTTAAAGGGTCTAGGATCAGGTTGGATTGCTTTTCCGATCCTAAAGAACTATTATCTAAAAAATCTCATTTCGTAGGATTTTCTATGATGATGGTTTAAAGTTTGTTAAAATAATTATAGCCCTAAATTTGTATGTCCGATAAATCAAAAGGAATTTTGTTTATCTAACCACATTTTATTTTATTTGAGAATTTTTCCTATTGAAATTTGTTTCTTGCACGGTATTAACAATAATGTAATAATAAAATTAAGTTTTTTTGGAAGATATGAATGGTCAAATTAGCAGTGATTTTATTCAAAGTATGTGGCTAAGTTGCAGATAAAATGAAATGGAAAATTACGGTCAATTGGTAGCAATAAGCGGTTTATTCGCCTTAATTGGATTCGACAATGATATGCACGTTGATGTTAATTATTTAACTATCTCTAAAAAGAACGATAGCAAAGCTGAAATTAAATCACATATATACAATTAAAAGTATTTGTTAAATACACATCATCAATGACACTCAAAATAATATTAATAAACGGGCAGCTATATTAGCAATTTAGACAAAGTAATATTTGTTATCTAAAACTGGATTTAATCCCTCTAATTTATTTCAATATAAAATTATAACTAAACATTACTAAATTTAATGAAATTAGAACTGAATAGTGTTAGAAAAAAGTTCTAAGTGGAAGAAAACGTATGTTCAACTTTCACTAGGAATAAAGAATTTTAACCATGATCAAGCTCAAATCAAAATTATTTTAATAAATATATTTGTTATTTATACAAAAAAAAAAATTAAACACATAAAAGAAATAGTTTTTTTTATAACGCATGTATTGTTATAATCACATTTAAATCTCATCACTTGTTTATAAAGATATTTACTATATTAGAAAATAAGTTTCATTTCGTATGTATTTAAGAAGCTTTCTCATTGAAAAAATTTCACTTCACATCCGTTTGTTTTATCTGTTAAGAAAAGAAAATTCAATTTACTTTTAATTCATTTTCAAATCTATTATTTGCATTAGCTGCCTACTTAATACAGCTCATATTACGTGGCATTCTGTAAGCTAATTAGTTTTGCCTCCATAGTCTAAACTAAATATCGATTAAATATCTGTTTTGTTCCACCGGTATATTGTTCTCATAAAGTACAAGTTTTTTTAGTACGCAATTAATTCAATATT
The DNA here is from genome assembly GCA_949673415.1 of Euphorbia schlechtendalii. Taxonomy (NCBI): domain Eukaryota; kingdom Viridiplantae; phylum Streptophyta; class Magnoliopsida; order Malpighiales; family Euphorbiaceae; genus Euphorbia; species Euphorbia schlechtendalii. Next base: position 20,569 of record CATIWQ010292806.1, read on the forward strand.
GACTAACGTACTAAGGTTTGAACTCGAGTAACTCTAACCACTGTGGAGTTTTTTAAGTTTTCATATATATATATATACATATATATATATATATATATATATATATATATATATATATATATTAACCTGAATTACAACTTAAATATGTTAGCATAAAGTATCAATATTGAATGCGAATAATAAAATTATCGAATATAATAATATGTTAAGAATATATCGAATTACCCTTTAATTGCTATTTAATTGAGATGATTTTGTTAAGATCCGAATCGATTTTCTTAAAACAAATTTTACTTTGTATGGTAAACTGTCTCACAGCATATATACAACAACAGAAATTATATAACACAAATAAAAGGAGACAAAAAGCTGACAAAATTAATTGTTATTTTTTCGAAAATTCAATAGAAAGAATTCGTAGAGAATAAATGATTGAATTTTCATTTCTTATCATATGAAATATTCAATAAAAAGAAAACTTGGAGCATAAATAACTGAAATTTCATTTTTCATCACATGTAACACCTTTTCTATTAAATATTTTCTTTTCATTGAATTTTCAACAAGGTACAGTTTGTAACACCACTGCTGATTTTGAAAATAATATAAAAGCACTAATCATTTAAACTAAAAGTTAAGATAATTGTTCATGTCTTTTGTTGAATCCTTTTCATTGATCATCATCAGTGGTTAATTTGATAAGCCAATTGTATCTTTACACCGTTTTTCATAATACATTAACCAACATATTAACTAAATGGTTACGATAAATAAGAATTGAGATTTGCAGTGTTCTCTTGTGCAATACCTTAATATGACACGAACATGTAAGATATTCTCATGCGTAGAATTTCCTTTCACATTAGTTATTAAATGTTTTCTTCTTAGCTTTTTGACCCTTAATTGTAAGGAAGATTTTGAAAAATTGATAATCTCTTTGCAATAAATCTGTTCATTTTACAAGTTCGGGTAACCCATAGATGAATTGCAATTACGGAGAAACTATAATTAAATTATTGATATTTCTAATCATATTTCAAAAGGTAAAAAAAAGCTATAAACACCCGAATCATAATAGAGTCTCTCATTTTCTTAACATCATTCGCTATAACATATATAACGAGTTTGTTTGTGTGATAGAATGACTATTCCATGAAATAGAAGGAAAACAAATGAAAAAAGGGAAGTATTTGTCTAGAATCCGTCATCAAGATTAAATAATTCTTAACTATGATACAACGTTATTCCTTCTCGAGAGGAGGACTAGCTATTCCATGAATTGTATTGTAGTTAGGAATAACGATTACATCCCAACGACGAGTTCTAGACAAATACTTCATTTTTATCCTATTTCACGGAATAATCATTCCAAAAACCAAACGAGCCCAACAATTTAAATTCATCTATTGAGAAAATAAAAACTATTATTTGATAGCATGATGTAAAGAAATAGCCCACGATGCTACTTTAAGTAATTTTCTCTTGATTGGATCCTATTGGGCCTTGGTAATAAGGGCCCATCATAAACATGTGACTATAATATCTTCAGAGAATTTGTTAGAAATATCACCTTTTTAAGTTTGATTCATAAAATACACTTCAAGGGAGAAATGTTTGTTAAAAGTATTTTTTATAAATTTCATTTTGCAAAATATCATCTATTTTTCTTTTAAAATTCACATTACATATATAATCTTCTAGTTCAGTGGCTTGGTATGATGGTGTACAGTTCAAAAATTGCCTATCATAATTATATTATGTTATTTATATATTTCAAATAATAATACATATAAATACATTAGAAATAATAATAGTACGTGACAAGTGGGTTATGTCAGAAATTGTCACCCGTACTTGTACTTGTGAATGTATATATTTCTTGCAGTGATCATCGGTGATCTTAAGTTTTAAAGTTTTATTATAACGCTATTAAATAGATGGAAAAAGATCTCCTGTTCTTAAATTGGTGTTTTCTTTCATGTCTCCCATCCATTATTTGACATGTGTAATTATTAATTCGTTTTTTTATTATTTACATTTTCTCTTTCCTATTTTCTAATTTCTCTTTCATGGAAATGGATTACGTGTCAAATAATAAATGAAGAGACATGGAAGAAGACACCATTTTGGGGACAGCAGATTTTTTTCCTAAATAGACAACCAGTTTTTAGTTATGCAATGAATATCAAACTCGGTTTGAAACATGTAACCTTTTTATACTTAGACGAATTAATTTCCCCAATTTACTAAAATGTGGCTATATAATAAGGTAATGTTGATAGTCTAAGGGTCGGTTTGCTATAATTTTCCAAGTTACTTTTCTGAAAAGTTTTATTTTCAAACTATTTCTATAAACAGCAGGGTTGATTTTGAAAAAACAAGTCAGACAGTTCCTAATTAAATAGTATGGATAACCAAAATATGTTGTTCAGAGCCAATATATCAATAGTTCTATAAAATGTGTGTGAAAGCAACTTATTGAAACAATAACTTGAAAAACAATACTAAACATGTCATAAGTAGTTTAGATGATATAAATGAGTCATTCTTCAACATGTTAGTCCAACTATAGTGGTTAAGATGTTGCTCATCTCATTTAGTTGTTATAGTTGTAGCTAGGGATGACAATGAGTCGGATCTGGATCTGATATGGACCCATATTTCCATCATTTCAAGGCTGATACAAGCACCATCTACCTTGGGCCAACCTTGAAATGATAGAAACATGGATCCAAATCAGATCCAGATCCGGCCCATTACCATCCCTAGTTGTAGCGATTATCAGTTGCATGTTTAAGAACTTGTTGAAAAACACTTAAAACTTTTTTTGAATTCGACCAACAATTATATATATTTGATCACGAACTCGGTAATAAAAATTTATCTACGATAACAAAAAACTTATCAACAATGACTAGCAATAACCTTAACATTAACGAGGCAAGAATTACACCAAACGAAATCAGTTATTTGTTGCTATTAATTTTTTGGGAAACAATTGTCCAGTAGTAGTGACTCGACACTAAAGGCCTGGGAGTGTTGTTTGATGGGTTTGGTGGTGGGAGAAGATAGGATTAAAATATTTGGGTGATTTGATGTAGGATGGACGATGTAGCGGAATGAAAGCGTGAATAAAAACTAGATCTCATTGATCAAGCAAGATACCATAAAGTAGTAATATCGAGATCTATTGATACCGCATCATACCGGGAAAATCATATTCTTACACTAAATTCCGTTGATCATACGAAAGATGGAAGAAAACTAGTGTTATCGAAATCCATTGACATCGCAACATCAACAGAAATCAACCCATCTAAAAATCCTAGCAATGGCAGCTCATAAGAAATTTAAGACAAAAAATAAAAGCATATTTCTCATTCAAATATTCATCATAAAAAAAGATTATCTATTACAATAATATCAATGCCTTTGTACAAGCGGATTTTTGAAAAGGAAATAAAATTAATGAATAACAAAACTTGAATAAACTTTCTGAAAAGAAAATATTAAATAGGAAATGATTTATAAAAGTAAATTCATTTTCAATTTAAAATGATCCTAGTAAAGGAAGATATCAACTAAAAAAAAATGTAAAATTCTATTTAATACAAGAAATTTTTACAAGTTGAATCATTATTCCAGTTAACTTCTAATCCGTATCAATGAATTACAAAATTCGATACGTATTTTGTTTTATATGCTCTAATAAATACAACAACCGTGTACTGTTTTTGTAAGGATATAGTACACCTCACTTTGATGTAAATTGATAGAAATTTCTCATATGAGGCTATGCTTTAGATAGAGGTCTCATTCCTTACATCTAATATATGGTTCATGGTGTCCAATTTTAGAAGCTTAAATACATTATGAGAAAAAACAAACCACTTGACACGCGTTACTACTGCCCGCGGCATATACAATCATTCTAACTTCAAATTTTATTTCAAAATCTATTTACTCCACACTTTAAAATAATTATATTGTTCTTTCTTCAATTATTTATTCACAATTTCACCTAGACGCTAAAATCATAAATATAAAAATTAACATTTTTTAAAAAAATAAAAAAATATTCTTAATGATAGAATATCAAAATTCTAAGAAAATATTTTAAGTACAATAATTAAAGAAATAAATAAAAAAAACATTTGAAGTGGTAAATAACCTCTAACGCTTCAAAATTAGAAGTTACATTGGAGTTTTAAATTCACTTCAACCCACCACTTTAGTATAAAAAGTTTGTACTTTTTAATAATTCTTTGGAGAAATACAAGGTGATTCAGATAATTCATTGGTGTTGACTTGAAATACTCAAAAACAAGTATTTACAAAGTTTTTTTTGACGATACGATTGCACCTAGAAGTACCAGTAAGTTTGAGAGCACTTATAAAACAACTACGCTCAACAATTTCTCTTTTCGAACATTCTAAAGAGAGCAACATTCGATGGTTTTAAGTGGAATAAGAACAAAATTCTATTTAATAAAATGAAATGTAAATATTAAATTAAATATTTACACATTTAACATAATTTTTTTTTGAAACTCATGTATGTATAACAATAAAATAATTTAAACACGTTTTAGTCATAGACCATTCGTAGTTTTAACTATGTTAATTTTTAAGAATCGATCTTAAAATAAATATCTGTTTAATATTACTTTTTAAGATGCTATCTTAATAAATTATTCTCACAAATTTTTAATATAACATCATAATTTAGGTTTGAACAACGTAACTACTTACAAAAAAAAACCTTCAAAATGGAAATTTTCGAAGAAATTGCTCGGGGAAAGCACACCCAAAAGTTGGATGGCGAATTTAACAAAATAAATAAATTAAAATGAAATAAAAAGAGAGCAAAATAATAATTGGAAAAATAGAATAAATTGTAGTGGGTGGAGTTTTAAACAGATCTGAGAAGAGGGGGTGTCAGCGGTGATGGTTGAATTATAAAACCCTCTCTTCTTCTTCACCACCCAATTCGCTCCACCTCTTTCTACCATTTTACGCCTTTTTAGTTCCTTTCATTCTCTACTCATTTCTTCTTCTTCTTCTTCTTCTTCTTCTTCTCTTGGTGCCTTTCACTCGTTCCACAGTCCCTGTTTTGTTTCTTGGAGAATTCAAAGACCAAGGTGTGTTGTATTCTTCTTCTCTTCAACATGCTTTTTTCCCCCGATTTCTTTTGTTCAGCTTTGCATTTTCGTACGGCAATTGAATTATGAAATACAGATATTGCTGCTCTTTTTATCGTATTGAATTTGTTTGCTTCTATTTTTTTATACTGTTCTTATATGCAAGTTTGTTTGTTTATTGTTTTTGAGAATCTGGAGGTCGTGTGTTATTTTTTCGAGTTGAATTGTGGACCTGTGAATTAGAAAGGATGATAAACTCGTCTCCTGCATGTATGTTTCTTTTTATGGCTTTGGCATATGGATTGGCTGCTTTGTTGATATATTTTCAAATCTGTGTTTTAGAAATGGTATTGAACTCACTTTTTTGAATTGATATTTGTTGTTAAATCTCTGATCAAAACTACAATATCATCAAGACAACGGTTGTTGTCAATGTCATTGAGAAAATTATACTTAGGTTAAACTATTGTCATAGTAGTTAAATTAGATTTGTTTTACATAGTAATCTAAGAAAAAGCGGGTTTATGAATATATTTCTAGACAGGATTTATCACGAATATATTGGTTTCATAAGTAATTTTACTTCAAATTGCATATATGTGATCTGTTTGGCTGATTGAAGACCATGACAGAGTGCCATAGAAGTCAGGAATTAGGGGTGCAACTGTCCCTTCCTTCATGTGGCAAGAAGAAGGGTACATACAACTGAACTAACTTTCAATATTGTGTGTGTGTGCAGTCACACCCTGAATATTTAAGTGTGCACCGACTTCGTTGTGCTGGAAATTTCGTTAGCTAACCCTGTGCAAAGTGTATGGAAACTTAATCTTTTTGTCTTGATAATAACTTAACAAATAGTGGTCCTAAGATGTTCTCCATGATTCACGCTCTTCTAAGGTTGCGTAATACAATTTGTCTAGGATATCTTCTCCCTTTTCTTACTTCCCTTTTCTTACTTAAGTGCTAAGTGCTTACATTTTAGTCCGCTTGCTGAATTATGCATATAATAGATTATTTGATTTCATTTTTTTATGGCTTTTCCCTTTTGAAGGTTGTTAAGAGAAGCACATTTTTTAGTAATAAACCATGAGAGGATCAAGATCAGCTAATCCTGAAGGAGAGATCAAAGTAAGTTTTGGTTATCAATGTAATGGCCACAATGACAACTCTGGTTTGCTCTCCAATGGGTATGAATCAATTTGTGGTACTAAATTACCCAGAAATAGCAGCTTTTCTTGCTTGTCTGGTGCTGCCATAAGTGCTAATGCCACATTGGCTAATACGAACATCTGCAATGGTGTGATAGGAGCAGAAATACTTCCCAGTTTGGACTCTCCTAATTCATTCAGAAAAGTGCCTTCATCGCCTAATCTTTCAAGGCTAGATATGTTGTCATCTTCTCTCCCAAACAGTATGTCATACTTAAGTTGCAGCCCTTCCACTCCAAGCCCGCCTGAACATGATTCTTACTTATTTAAATCTGCTAGTGATTCCCCAAGAACTGAAGGCTTTCTTAGTGCCATTGAAGTTCAGATGGCGGGTGGAGCTGCAGGCGAAGACAGGGTTCAAGCTGTCTGTTCCGAAGAAAATGGGTGGCTTTTTTGTGGAATCTATGATGGATTTAATGGAAGAGATGCCGCTGATTTTCTGGCAGGGACATTATATGAAACCATCGTATTTCATATCAACTCGTTAGACTGGGAGTCAAAGCAAGATGATTTTATAGCTTCCCATGGCCTATGTCTGGATGGTTCCTTTGAGTATGCTCTTGAACCTGATAGTTGTAGAAGTCAGTCAGATTCATTCAGGAACGAAGTTCTTGACTGCCTCCGAAAGGCTCTTAGTCAGGCTGAAATTGATTTCTTAAACATGGTAGAGCAGGAAATGGAGGACCGTCCTGATCTAGTTTCTGTAGGCTCTTGTGTGTTGGTTGTTTTCCTTCATGGAGCAGATTTATACATACTGAATTTAGGTGATAGTAGAGCTGTTTTGGCAACATACAATGGAGACAATGAAGTAAGTGAGGATGAGCAGCTAAAAGCTGCTCAGCTCACTGGTTGTCACACTGTTGATAATGAAATTGAAAGAAGTAGAGTGCTGAATGACCATCCCGATGATCCTGCAACAATAAAAGGCGGAAGAGTGAAAGGAAAACTAAAGGTCACTCGAGCTTTTGGAGTTGGTTATTTGAAAAAGGTTGGCATTCCTTTATCATATTTGATTCTTTGGAATTTTATTTTGTATTTATATCATGGGTCATTGATATTCAGAATACCTGTACTTTAGTTGGGATTTCATCGTGGTACAATTTCCTGTGCAGAAAAAACTCAATGATGCACTGATGGGCATCCTTCAAGTACAAAATCTTGTGAGCCCTCCATATATATCTGCAGAACCGTCAATGCATGTGCACAGAATATCCAAGTCTGATAAGTTTCTTATAGTTGCAAGTGACGGGTTGTTTGATTTCTTCAACAATGACGAGGTAGTAAAGCTTGTCCGCGTTTATATTTTGAGCAACCCGTCTGGTGATCCTGCAAAGTTTCTATTGGAACAACTTATGGTGAGAGCTGCTGAATGTGCAGGTAAATTTTTTGGACTCAGCACGGACTAAGGTTTTTCTTTTGCCATGTAAATAAGGGTTTCATGTCCATATTCTGTATTTGTCATCCATAACTTAGATTCTTAAAAAGGTTTTTTTATTTTGGCTTAGGGTTTACGAAGGAGGAATTGATGAGTATTCCAGCTGGCAGGAGGAGAAAATATCATGATGATGTAACTGTAATCGTTATTGTTCTCGGAACTAATAAGCGTACATCAAAGGCATCAACTTACATGTAAGTTTCATGTGTGGCATTCTCCATCTTAGTAATTGGGTTGTATATATGTAGCGATACGATGCTAGGTAATTGATCTTGACAAAACCAGTATTTGTTGGATTGGCATCTATCTCTTTTTATTAATTTTTGTGGTGGCTCTGTAAACAAGTACGGCGAACCTCAGTTTTCCCTGTAGATACCTGGAACTTTGTTTTTCCTAATAAAAAGATCTAAGCATTATAGGTGGAGGTACTCTTTTTTATTGGAATTGTTCAATGCTTTCCTTCAGTTTAAAAACGCTAATACTTTTATGTTTCAGCCTCTCTTTTTTTTGACTGGCCTACTAGCTCTCGGCAGATTATGCTTTTACATGTATAATATCTGACCGAGAATTCGCTCAGCAAATGCTATTTAGGAATGAAATTTTGACATGGCTAATTAGCTTGGGAGTCTTAGATAGTGAACACCGATGATGAGTTTCGTATTATGCTTTGTGCTTTTATGGATCAGAACAAATTCCCAATGGATGGCTTAATCTTACTCCTTTTGGAATTGTACCCTCTATCAAAATATGAATGGGGAGAATGGCCTATCTTAAGAAATGAAGGGTTGGCTCCAAAAAAGTATTGGATGATCTTCCTAAGGCTCACCGAGCATAAGATGCTTTTTCACTTTATCAATTCAATAACATTCTTATTCTTCACTACTATCTTGTTATTTGCCCTTTGTTTTCTTTTGTTTGAATAGAAACAAGAAACCATTAAATTCTTTTTTTTGTCTCAAATAGTGAAGGTCCCTGGGAGAGAATATCCAAACTGGTAAGCATTGGTATCTCAAACTATGTATTGAATTTGTCCTTTCCTTTGACTTTTTGCTTGTAACTTGTTTCCATGCATAAGTATTATTAGGACATGCAAGGAGTTGATTGAATGAGAAACATCTGAGGATTATGATATGGCTTTAAATTGGAATTTAGAGTTCTTTGGCTACACTTAGCATAGGAGCATACTTTGGCTGCAAATATTAGTACAGTATATATAAATGTATGGAAGAATATAAAAGGCTTGCAAATATAAGTTCTCTACTTGTACAAAATACATGCGCATATGGCACAAAAACCATTTAGTAATAGTCTAGGACATGATAAAGTAAAAATAGGTAGTACCCAGTTTTAACCTAAAAAAGAAAAGCATATTCCTGCATATAAAAATCCAAAATTCTTCTTATCAGTCACTATCTATGAGCAAATATTACCCTAATATTTTGACCTCTAAACTTGAGCAAAAGCAAAAATTATCTTCTCCATTCTGTTCAAAACATCTGATAGAGATCATCACATAATTGAACATCCATGAACATTTTCATCACTAAAATAGAAGAAAGAGTCTGGGGGGGTTACTTTAGGATATGGTGAAACTGAAGGGACATTAAAGAAAGGGCCAGGGCCTGGGTAGTATTCCCTAGGGTAGGTCATTCTGTGAGTTGATGCACAGGGTGGAGGAATATTGTAGTACCCTTGTGGATATGGAACTGATTGATTACGTGTAGGGCTGAGATTGCTTGATCCCATAGCTTGATTTGTGCCCATTCCATAAGCTTGAAATGTTGTGTCCGCGGCTTTATTAGAAGAAGCCGAGGCTGTGGTTGAATTACGTTCATTCTTATTATTATTATTATTATTTTCCTTTTTTACCCCTTTCTTTTTCTTCCTGTTACTTGTATTTTTGACACCCTCGTTTTCACCTACATTGTTGTTCACCTCCGGTAACTCTTCAGAAACAGTGGGATTTACGGCTGGCTTGCCGATATCTTTTGTCTCTTCGCGGAATTTTACTGTTTCTTGCTTCTCGTTGTTGCTGTTGTTGTTTTGCTTGCGAGTGTTGTTTGGTTTGCATGATTGTTTAGGGTTAGAAGGGGAAGTTTCAGGCCAAATCTCTGCATGCTTGCCTCTTTTAATTAGTCTTTTGATTAAGGTCTCTACTTCAATGTTGCCTGTAACTGTGACTCTTTGTTGCTGTGAATCAACTGTTGCTGAATAAACACCTGAAATCAACACAAAATTTAAAGACCACAAAAAAAACACTAAAGTTTCTCTATGAGCTTCTAGAAGATGGAACTTATTATAACAGTAATGGATTGTTTGTTTGTTGAATAATACCATCGATTCCTAGTAGGACTTTCTTTACTTTTCTTTTGCAACCTTGGCAGTGGATAGATACTTTCAAAACCCATGTCTGAGAAACAGAGAAAAATGGAGTTTAAAAATGGAGAGAGAACGTGTTTTTTTAAAGTTAGTTAGATGGAAGTTTAGTTTTAAGTGAACAAACCTGGCATTTCAGAGATTTTGAGGATGATTCTTCTTCTTCAACAGATGTTGTAGCCATTAGAGAGTGGCTATCTTTTCTTCAAAGCTGTGAAGTAGTTTCAAGTTTTGAATTTTTTAACCTTCAAGGATAAAGAAGCAAGGAATAAATATGCTGAGGCTTAGTTAGGAGTCATTTAATAAGCTTTGCACGTGTGTTCTCTCAACAATTAACACACGTGTATGCCTTGTCGGAAACAGCACTCTATATACAAATTTCGCATGAGACCTAAAGTGTTACATGTAAGATTCAAAGTTGCAACACATTACAGAATTTGTAGAGTTATCTTTCCACGTTCTAGGACTATTTGATACAATAAAAATGCATTAATTACGAAAACAACTAGTTTACCATAGTGTGTATATGTAAAAATTTAGCTCAAATATATCATTTTTTTTATGGGAATTAGTCAAATTCTTAGTAAAGTATGCATCTATATTCTTACATTCCAAGTAATGAGTAATGACTATTGATACTCAAGTGTACATTTCTAGATATTTAAGATTAGCTTTTGTATTCGTCGTTTAGATAATCATATGCGAATTGGTTGTCGTTTGTATCTACATATATGGAAATAAAACCTATAATGTGCCATTATACTCAAATTCAACCCTAGTGTTTTCAAATAATAGAAATCCTAGTCAGTCAAATCTTCTCTCTTCAATTATGTCCTGAATTTTGAAAATACTGTTAACCTAAAAAGAGACACATTAGCGGCAGTAGAAGGGGTTTAAGTATTAACAGTTTCCAAAATCGAGTAAGATTAGGACAAATTAAATATATTACTAAAATATACTAGGGTGGGATTATAGTCATTATACCTTATCTAAACTAAACTTGGGGCAACATGGTCAAACCCATACTAGGATTACTATTTACATTATTATTATTATTATTATTATTATTATTATTATTATTATTATTATTATTATTATTATTATTTTTATGTTGCCTACTAAACTTGATTAAGTATGCCTAAGGTTGCTATGAAACGTCACATTTGTTTTGCTCCTTAAAAATGTGTTCTACAATCCTTTTAAATTAGATATGCCGAACCATGTAACCATTTTCATTCATAACATGGTATATAACAAATAATAAGTCATGAGATGGAGAAATAAATTTATATGTGTTGATCAAGTTCGGTGTAACATTTGACAAATTGAAAAAAAATTAATGTATTTCACCTATTTCCTAAGACACCAGGATTTCCAATAAGAGATTGAGATTAGAGTCGGACAAAGACAACACAAAAAATAATTACCTATCAACTTCATTTGCTTGGAGCAAAACATGTCAGGAAACTAAGCATGCATTGTTAGCATTTTAGACATTCAAGATATTTTTGGTCTACAATGACATTTCATTGGAAAGTTGTTTACGTAAATTGATGTTTGCCTTTCATTGTCGCCAATATTAAGCTTTTTTGTTTTGTGGGTTTCTCACGTTCAAATTAATTTCATGGCTATTCATTTATTTTAAGCAAAAAATATAAATAGTGCTTTAAATAAAAAATTACTCATGATCACACTTGAGAGTGTTGAATGGAAAACTGATGTTAAGGGAAACAAATTTTAGAGTTAGATTTTGGTGTGTTCCAGCACGTAAAGTACTTGGAAATAAGTGAGAAATTAATGGTGGACTAGACACAACACATCATTATTGATTAATGGCATTCATTTTTGGAAGCTGAGAATTTAATGATCTTTATCTTTGCATTATATTTTGGCATTAAATTGAAGGAATTGTTGTTGTTTTCTCACTGTTAAGTTTGCCCAGTTTTGAACTCGGAATTTCTAACTTAAGGGGCAAATACTCTAAACTCTCAAGTCGTTTAATTGGTGATCATATTATTATATTGAGTATAATATAACCATTTAGATAAAGCTTCATTTGATTCGAATGTATACACTAAGTAATAACTTAAATATTGGCGGTTCGAATTGTGCTTGTTTAGAAGTCGAAATCGATAATTTATTTCCCGTACTTGTCTGAAATTCTATAGTAAGTCACTTTGATTTTGACTTAATTAGCATTACAAATTTGTACCAATAAGGTTTTAACTTAATTAAGACTCAAAGAGCATCCTTTATTTGTAGATGTTAGAATGTGTTACCACATTCCTCGTGTTAAGTTTAATTTTTTCAACATCATTATGGATACTTTTTGAATCTTCTATTTTAGATATTTATTTTTTCTTTGCAATATTTACAAATTTCACGTATATATTTCCTTCATTATCCATAAGATTCCGCAAATTGGAAGGAGGTAGATATGAATATCCGAATATTTATTTGATATGTTTAGAAATTTTAGGGCTCGTTATATTAAATGTAATTGTTTGTTGCAATGAAAAGAATATGTTATCATATTTCATATCTCTCATTTACCTTTTACCATATGTTACGTTTTTTTATTTACAACTTCTCTCTCCTGCTAATACATTGCTCTCTCCTACTTATCTATCACGTGACGAAAAATGAAAGAGCAATGGGGAACTCAATGGAGGATAATGGATTTTTTGCTGCAATGATTAAATATATAAAGCTGAAAACATAATCAATTTAGCCACTTGTAAAACTTTGAACCAGTCAAATCTCACATTTCCATAGCTACAAAAAACTACATGCATGATATCAAGGTCCATTAAAGACCCAAACTCATTAGAAGATCCAAAAACTACACAGGCTAAACTGATGAACACCTCGGCGCCACTCCGCGCCGAGACCATGTCAGCGAGACATCTCGCCGAGGTTTTACCAAATTAAATAACCTTCGGCGTTACCCTCCGCCACTTCGCCGAGACATCACCTCTACAACCCACTACCCTGACATTTCTCTCCCCTCTGCCGCATTAAATGCATTA
>CATIWQ010292817.1:0-17187 GCA_949673415.1 Euphorbia schlechtendalii
TCCTAGTATTAGCTGCTAGAGGAAAAATCTTGCCTGCAACTGATAAAACAATGTTCCCATTAGAAATCCTCAATGTGTAAAATTGATGAGAAAATTATGAATAAAAAAAGCATAACAACCTCATCTTCACTAAATCTACCAACACTGCATATCTTTGTGGTGAACTACATATTCCATTACAATTACCAACATTTATCACTAATTTACCTCAATTTTTCATGTTAATTTCTATATTGTACTCAACAAACAAGTCATATGGATATTTTAGAAATTTCAAATCAAAAATTCCCCTTGCTCTAATTGAAACCATACAAAATAAGCAAACAAATAACACAAATCATATATAAACTTAACAAATTCTGGTCAACATGATTTGTTTCCTCTTTGAACCTAACAATATTTAGATGCCTTAAGGATCTGTGGTTGATTATTTCTCTCTGAACATTCTCATCAATCTACCAAATCAAACATAAGTAATATTCTAACAATCAATGTCAAGAACATAGCGGTAAACAACTACTTAATAAAGGAAATACCTTGTGGTCATAACTTGTCCTAGAATGCAAGATGGAACCAATAAGAGCAAAAATTTCAAAACCATAATACAATAACTAAGAAATAACATATGCATCCCCATTTCCTGATTAATGACTTACAGTGGACATGACTCTAATACCATCTGAGACATCTAGTACAGACAGACAGTTTGGAGGAACAGGTAAATACTTGATGATGTATCTATCATGAAAGTTAATATAATAATACTTTCTTTGTATGCTAAAATTTGAACATTTGCTATTCAAGAATTATCACAAGCAACATACAGCTTTATGAGAAAGGATAAAGAAATTGAATAAAGTAACAGATACAATCAGTATTTATGCATAAGGGAAGAAGGGAATTGTAGTTTGTAGCTTCCCAATAAGTAGAGAAAGGAAGAAAAGGAGGGTAAATCTGTTGTAATAGATTTTCGGAAAAGTTGTTAATTCAGCTCAGTGAAAATGTGCATTTTGCATCTGTATTATCATAGTGAAATATCAACATCTACACTAGCTATAATTTATGAGAAATGTTCATTAATTGACATAGATTTACAAGATAAGACACTCATAAACTGGAAACTTTTCCTTCCTTTTGCTTTATCCGTTTTCAAGAATTCTTTTTATAAATGTAAGAACCTAATATTAAGTGACACTAGCAAAAACAAAAATTATTTACGCATGCACTAACAAGCACATGATTAATTTCCAAATTATAGTAACTGGCTGAAAGAGTAAAAGTGTGCCAAATTTTCTAAATGGTCATGATTTGATTATAATGATAATCCATATGATAGAAGGAAAAAAAGTAGACCTGAATAGTCTTTGCATCATATGCATCAATCCGTTTCCCTGCAATAAGCCCCTGTGTACGTAATAGACCAGCTTCACTGAGTCGAGCGAGAAGACTCTCGGTCTTCATGCTTATTTGAATCAAAAACCATGTAACAACATTGAAGAAAACAAATTAAAGCAACTCCATTAATAATGACATAAAGCTAAAAAAAATATAAGAAAACGAGAGCACAACCACTTTTCTCAGCACCAAATTTCAAGTCATTCAAACCAATAAACAAACAGTGCACAGAACTCAATAAGTCAAACAGAAAAGCAATCAGAAGTGAGAGCTAGAGCTTATATATCAAGAGAAAAACAAATTGAGAACCGAGAATAGAGAAGCTCTGAAAAGTAATATCTATCACATACATTCAGAAAATCACTATAAATACCAATCGCAATTCCTAAACAATGAAATGAAGCTAAAAAAACAAAAGAAAACGAGATCGCAGTCAATTTTCTCAGCGTCAATTTCAGTTCATTCAAACTAATATGCAAACAACACAGAAAATTAAAATTCAAGACGTCAACTGCCTAAGCAATCGAAACTGAATATCAGAGCCTACATTAACGATTGAATAAACCGAAAAAGCGGTCGTGAATCTGAAAAGCAACGATTGAAAGCTAGGGAGAAAGGGAAGCAAAATTTTACCTGGCGTGATAGGGGAGGCGGAGAAGTGAGGTGCGTAGAAGGCAGATATGAAGAGCAGAAAAGCTTGTTTTGGCCAATGGAAGCCATGCGAGCTAATTTGCCTAGGGACATAGCTCAATTTCGAGATTGCCAGGTAAAAATAGAAATTGAGAAAAAATTGCTATAGATTTTCACAAAAAGAGATGAAATCAAATTGACAACTGCAGTGGGTTTCAATTTCGGGAAGAATTGACCGAAATTGGAAGAGGAATCGATGAACTTAGGGGATTTAGGATTTTGCCATAGATAAGATCCAAGTGACGGAGAAGAGAGGGAGGTGAGTGATATATAATTTTTGAGTAAAATTTTTATTTTTTATTTTTTTATTATTTTTTCCCGTCAAAAACTAAGCAAGAGATTTCCCGCCAGTGAAATTTTCAACGTTCATTGTGTTTTTTGCAACGGTTAGACTGAAAGTGTTGCGATGAAAGTGTATTCAATCTACAAATAGATCTGTTACAACACTTTTGCAACACTTCTCAAAATTTGTTTCGAAAAATCATTTTTTCTTTAAAAAATCGCAACACTGTAATGTGACACCAGCTATTCTGGTTGCGACAGGCCATTTATGGCGTAGTGCACGTGACATTGAAATGGTAAACTGATACACCTTTGCCAAGTTTATGAGGGAAATTAATACAATTCTGCCAAGTTCAGGGGGGAAGTAGACTTTTTACGCTAAGTTTAGGGAGGTAAAAATGTATTTTACCACTATTATACAAAGTATGTTAATTTTGTAAAATCAAAATCATAATAAAATTTATCGGCTATTAAATAAAATGACTGAATTATTACATGGAGAGATGAATGTCTGAAGTCTTACAAAAAATTTACCACGCAGGTAAAATGTAATTTCTTTACAATAGAATTGAACTTTGTTGTTTCTGAATTATTATCCTATTTTATGGTTTTGATACATACTGATAATATCTTTATTATTATACTTTTGGAATTAAACTTTGTAGTTTCTGAATTATTATCCTATTTTATGTTTTTGATATATACTGATTTTTTAAACTTTTTTACATTGTTTCGCTTTTTGCACTTAGAAGCTCACATTTCACATTTCTTTTTTCCTCCTTTATTAAAAAATGTTGTGTGTTAAATAAAATAGTAACTACATATATTTAGAATTAAAGTAGATAAATAATTATATAATGCACATGAGAAAATAAAAAAAGTATAAAGACGAATTTGTTAATTTCTTTTGTGTTTATATTAGTAACTTCATTATTTTTATTAAAACACAATTTATCATATTATTTACAATTTTAAGATATCATTTACATTTTTATTTTTACAATGTATCTATTTTAATGACGAACTTATAATTTCATAAATGAATAATATCTTCACATGAAAAATTAGTGTACATATTTGACCAATTAACATTAGAATATTATTAAACTTAAATGGTTTATAAAAATAATGGAGTAAAAATATTATACGCATTAGATTCACTTAAAAATCCAACCCGATTGTAAGATACTGGGCAAAAAAATTAAATGAAAATGGATGTTGTATAACAACTGTGATATTAAGGACCAGTTTGGTTATGTTTTTCCAATAAGCAATAAAGGTGATTTTTGAAAAAACAAATCATACAGTTCCTAATTAAATAGTATGAAGGACTAAAATATGTTATTCAAAATCAAAATATGTAGTTATATAAAAAATTTGCGAGGATAATTTATTGAAATAACAATTTAAAAAGTAATACCAAACAGACTCTAAATATCATACATAACCTTGATAAAGTTGTGTAAACCCTGGCCGTATCCCAAGTAATTTTCCACTCTAAATTTAATAATTCTTTAACTCCCTTGCTTGTAAGTTTGTTGGTGAGAAATCCTTTATTTTATTATCTTTTTTTTAATATCAGTATTATTTAGAATAATTTACACATGCTACTTATTACTCTGTTTTAAAAGGTGATCACCTAGTCGGGGTTTTTCAGAACACTACTACGATTTTATATAATCTGATATTCCAATATGCTAGTTTCAACAATTCTCGTTCTTTGCGTTTCTTCTAAGAGTGAAAAGTGTCGCCAAAATCTAGAAAAGTGTTGCCAAAGTATAAAAAGGCCTCTCCAAAACTTAGAAAAATATTACTACATGAATTTTTTATTTTATCATATAAAAGTTGTATTCATTAAATTTATTATTCTAATTCATTAATAAATATTAAATATTTTAAAATACTAATCCGCATAAGTCCCGATTTATCCTCGATTAATCCCCGCCTAAATTCCCGGAGGCTTTAACCGCTTGACTAGCTCTTTTTAAAACATTGATTTTTTATCACCCACTACATGATTGTCTACTTCAAACATGGTTGGATCTATTGTGAAATATTACAATTGGATTGGACTTCATTTGCTTTTAAACAAATACATGTTGATATTTCACAGTAGGCATACAAATATATCTCCGTAAAAGAACATTTCGGGTCTGCAATAATGATTGATGTTATGGCGTATGCATAAATTATGATGGTTGATCTTCAAAATCATTAGTTGGAGGTTTGGAAAATATAGGTTGTAGCGTCGATTTTTGCTTTAGGATTAAGTCTTGTCCAATGGCATATGTGTTTATGATTTGTGTGTTTTACCCGGTGTTTTAACTCCGCTAAATTATGATTTTTAGTATTTTAGACTTGTATCTATTAATCAATCTGCGAATAATATTGCTCAAATGTTAACCAGAACAACTGATTATTCGATGAATATGAAAATTTGACATCATATTTGTCCATCTTTGATTAGAGAAGTTATTATCTTTAATTTAATATAATAGACTATATCCTTAGTAAAAAATCTTGATAAAAAACAGTTGTTATGGACTTTTATCATTAGGAAATAATTTAAGTTAATTTTTGAAATTAGTTCGATATATGTAATCTTGTCCTTGTGGTATTATATAACCATATTAACTATGTTACAATAATTAAATAATATATCATACTTCATAATATAAAAAAATTATTAACAACAATAATAAAAAATAGAACTAATTAAATTTGCGTGTGTAAATTGTAATTTAAAATGCAAAATTAATTTTAGTCGAAAAATTCACGTGAGATACCTAATAAAGTTTAATCACATACCTAAAGAAATTAAATGTTTATGATTTGGAGATTTTTAATTTAAGAAAAGAAGAAAAGATGCAATTAACCAAAAATAATAAGAAGACTTTAATAATAACAATAATTATTGTTTTGCATCTTTATCTAATAGCTATGCGTATCTCACCTCCACCGCCTTTGGAACTCTACGGGCTTCGATTGAATAAAAATTTTAATAGCCATGATATGCAGACAGGCCCGTAGTGTATACTTCATTCGCCGCTCGCCACGTTGAAACATACAAGGATATATAATTCCACGTGTAACCACAGAATCCATCGGTGACAGAATCATTAACCACAGCAATGTAACTGTAAAAATCTTCATAGCTTTAACTGTAGTGATAATAAAGCTTAATTCAAGCAGGGTTAAGATAACCGAACCACGGTTATATATCAACCGCTGAAAATGCAGTTTATATAGCGAAGTGAAGTATGCCGGTGATTCTGCATACAAAAAATCTCATAGCAACCAAATTTTCCCTACCAAAGAGATGATGCTCGGAGAACGACACCGTCCCGGTCCGATCATGCCGTGGGCCATGGTAGATGATACTAATCCTGATGTTTATCCTTCGTCGCCGTTGAGTTCTCGCTCCCAAAATACTGCAACCGCCGCCGATTACAGTCCGTATTATCTCCAAGATGCTTTAGCAGCGTTGCAGCGGTATCTGCCGTCGAATGAGCCGGATTTGGACTCCGACTCGGAGTTACTTGGCCTGGAAACGGACTCTCCGGTGGATGCTTTCTCTTGCGATCATTTCAGGATGTACGAGTTCAAGGTGAGGAGATGCGCACGTGGCAGGTCACATGACTGGACGGAGTGTCCGTACGCTCATCCCGGCGAGAAGGCTAGGAGGAGAGATCCGCGGAAGTTTCATTATTCCGGCTCTGCATGTCCGGATTTCCGCAAGGGGAACTGCAGGAAAGGCGACACCTGTGAGTTCGCTCACGGCGTTTTCGAGTGCTGGCTCCATCCGGCGCGCTACCGGACTCAGCCGTGCAAGGACGGGACTAACTGCCGGAGGAGAGTGTGCTTTTTCGCTCACACGCCGGAGCAGCTTAGGGTTTTCACTCAGCAAAGCCCTAGGAGTGTTACCTCTGTTGATTCATATGATGGATCGCCCCTGAGACAGGCTTTCGAGGTATCTTGCTCTAAAGGCCTGCCGTTTTTGTCTAGTCCCGGCTCGATTTCACCTCCGGCGACTTCTCCGGCGGAGTCTCCACCTATGTCACCGATGACTCAGTCGCTTAGCCGGTCACTTGGATCTAGCACGATCAACGAAATGGTGGCTTCTCTCAGAAACCTGCAACTCAACAAGGTTAAGTCATTGCCTCCATCCTGGAACGGCCAGGTTAGTGTACCCGGATCCGGATCTGCAATCGGATCTCCAAGAGGTTCCATGCTCCGACCCGGTTTCTCTAGCCTCCCCACAACCCCAACTGCTCCGACCCGCTCTATATTCGGGTGGGATAATATCTACGAAGAAGAGCCTGCAATGGAGAGGGTGGAGTCTGGGAGGGGATTACGGGCAAAAATGTTCGAGAAGCTGAGCAAAGAAAACTCGTTGGGCCGGGCTGACCCCGATCCACCAACTCAGTCTTATGCTGGTCAAGATATTGGGTGGGTTTCAGAGCTGCTGAAGTGAAACGGGTATGGAATCGGCCCTTCGCTCCTGTGAATACTGTGCTTAAGGAATGGAGCAAGGGGATAAGTGGAGCAAAATTTGGATCAAGCGAATGTAAATACGGATTAATATTTAATTTGGTTGAAATTAGTAATGAATTTATAGGGTTGAAGAGTTGAAGATTCTCTTCATTTTGGGAATTAAGAAGGCCATTAAGCTCTACTAGTGAAGTTGTATAGGCAGGTGAAGGAGATGGATGCATTTATTTATTTTATTTACTCTTTTGTTTAACGGCTGATTAATGTTGTTATTGGCATTAGTATATGATGCTTATGAAGCTAATTTCATTGTTGCTATTAAATGTAATTCCAAAACGCAATGTAAAAATGGATTGGGAGTTTGCTTAATTTCATGATTGGAATGTCTTAGGATTATTGGGACACGGATAAGGTTTTGGTTCAAATTACTTTTTTTTTCTGAAAATGGGCTTTCTTTTCTCTCTTATCGTATTAAGCTTTTTTTCATATAGATCATGGTATTCGATATTTTGTATATTACTTTAATTTGAATTATTTGTTCCAAGATGAAATTTATTTCACAAACTGAAGTCAAAAGAGCATTTGAATTTTGTTTTTCTTAATATCATTTCTTCACATTTGTACCATTCCCCATCTGTCATTGTTTTCTGCAGTGAAGTTTTACTTTTGTGCATTCGGTTGAAGTTGTGGCTTCGTTGGGATTGTTTAATTTGGCTCTAATTATAATTGTAAAATATATTGAAAGCAAATCATGGACTTGTTAACTTCTGGTAAGCAAAAATTGTAAGCTGCTGTTGTAGATTAGTCTTAGGACTTGGATCCTTTTAAGTGACCAGCTACTCCTAAGAGGCTCATATGAGCTCAAACAAAACTTCACCATATGGAGCATGAATTATCATATGCTGTTCCCGTTATTGGGTTGATCTATAACAACATTGCAAATACTGCCTGAATTTTGATAAAAATTATATAGTTGTGATCATATCATGCGTGAATCCGAATTTTTTGCTAAAATTATATGGTGCTTGCTTGGGTAATTCCTTAGTATATGTTTTTTTGGGGTCTTTTCGACAAAAAAAACTGTTTTAATTATTTGATTAGATTACTTTTACTAATCCAGGAATAAATTATCAGAAACACAGTGAAAGCTAAACAAGGTGTTCAGTGTTTAAAGCTTAGACCACTTCAAACATGCAAAATTAATTTGAGGTTTGACGTCCCTATTTGATGATGTAAATAGGTTGGCTTCCGCCGTTTGATTTGTTTTTTTTAATCTTTTATTTTTATCATTCAACTTTCAGGACAATTCTACGGTGGAGGATATCTTAGATTTTCTTTCCTTTTCAAAGTCTTCCCCACATCTCCTCTGGATATATATTCTATTCTCTCACCTAAGTAAGTTTTGCTTTATAGACCCCTCATTTCATGTAATTAAAATAATTTAATTGAATATATCGCTCACCCAAGTAAGTCTTCCCCATTTTTAAAATTATATATGTATATATATATATCAAACAATGGACTATGTTTAAATTTAACCTATATTAAACTGTACACCTCAAATGAAAACTCGTATACTTAATCAGAAAACATGTTTAAATAGTAAAAACTACATGATTCATTTTTTCGGATTGAAGGTATGTATATTTAATTATAAAATTTGTCTTAACAAAGATCTATAAAAAAACCACTATATATGGTGCTTATGACAAACAAATTATCAATCATCTTAGGGTCCCGAGCTAAGTTGGTTTGAAATTAAATTTGAACTAGAAGACCCAATAATGTGGAAATCTGAGAAAAAAGAAAGTCCGAAAATCATGAATTTTCTGGATTATTTTATATAGAAAGATAGAAATAATGGAGAGAAAAATCAAGATCAAAATCAAATACTATGAATCAATTGATAGAATAATTGAAAGGTGAGAAGATAGCGAGGCAGAGCCGTGCAAAGTGACATTGCCAATGCCTTTAAATTAAAATCTAATAGCGACGTTACGTTCTGCCTTTCAAACCAACTCTCCTTCTCATACCACCACATCTTGATGTGGTCTCCCTATTTCTACTTTTCTTTCACTATTTTTTAAAGGAAGGATTGTATTAAATAAAAAAAGATGAGCTACATAGGTGAATTATCAATCCAAATGCCCCCGTTACCTCATCCAAATAAGCGGGTCGAGTCAAAGAATGAGTCACAAAGTTTAAATCATGAAAAAATAATCTTACAATCCTCAATAATGAAGAAATATAGGAAAAATCGCTATCACCTTCTACTAATTGATCAAATAAAGCGCAGTTGTTTGTCTCTTTTATAATGCGAGAATAGTCACACTACTTTATCCAAGATAAAACCTTTCTAATCGGCATAGCTTCCGCTTCAAGAATGGATATAAGACTGAGGAGAAAGCTTGACTTTGCGCAAATGAAATGGTCACATGAGTTACGAACACACAAACCAAAACAAACAGATCCCCCATCGTTAAAAAGGGCAATGTTCACATTACATTTAAGGAAAGGAGAGTGGGGGACTGCCTAAACACCCGAGATAACATTGACGGTGGACTGCGGAATAACATCATCCCCTGCAGCCCCACATTAGTAGCCAGCGTCTACACGCCAAGAACACCATCAACAAAAGAGAGAACCAATAGCTCACTGAACTTGTCCTCAAACAACATTTTCCATAAACTTCCAAAAATTCTAAATTAACCCCTGAACTTGTAAAAAGTGAACTAGTTTTCCCACCAATGCCATGTGTAGCTTCTGTTTGGTTTTACTTTTCAAAATGTCATTTTCATAATTTCTTTCTCTTCAGTTAGATTCTTACATGTGGCATTGAAGGGACAAGTTAGATTTTTACATGTGGCATTGAAGGGGCAAATTGATACACAATTTACAAGTTCATGTAGTTATTTGAAACTTTTGAAAATTTACGAGGAAAATAGTGTTCAGGGACAAGTTTAAGGAGGTTTTGATGCATTTAACCTTTTTTTAACTATCCAAATAATGTTTCTAGATTACTTAAAATAGGTTAGGCTCAACTCTAAATATTCATAAATTTATAGTATAATAAGCTCATTTTATAATCGAAGTTCGAGTTAAATTCAAGTGAGTTTTATAAAAAAAATTTGAGTCATGTGATATGTTTACAAATTTGGACATTTATACGAATTAAACCATGATAATAAATGGATGTAGGTAAAAAAAGGGTTCACACATGACATAAATATAACTCCTTGATGGGTGTCAAATCCACCAAAACTAATTCTTATTACTTCGATTGAATAAATTTGTAGTGTATGAGTAAGTAGGGTCAAATACACAGAGACTAACAAAATCAATTTTAATCGAATTAATGACCAATAAAAGTAAAAGTAAAAAATAAATAAAATGGTGGGTTTGAGATTGTTTGGAAATCAATAGTAAATAAAATTGAAAATAGTCTTCCGACCAAGGAATACTTTCAGCTTAATATCAATCGATCACAGACACAGCTTGAGTTTTTTAGTCAGTTAGCTTAATCATGATAGCACGATTAATAAAATCTTTTCTAAACATGAGAATGATATTAGATAGCTAAATCATTTACCCTCAATTTTGAAACGCATTTGTAGATAGCTGACAGGTTTAATTTCGAAGAGATTTTACGCGTAAGAACCAACTTTAATTTAAAACTTTATGATAGCATAAACACAATAGAATAACAAACAAAAGTATTAATTCAAATCCAACAACGAACATTTTAGAAGAATTCATTTGTTACAAATTTTCTATTATATCATGATAGCATAAACACAATAGAATAAAAATATGTTCATCCTTTCAAAAATAACAATTGGCCGGATCGAAGAAATCAAAAGGAAAACAATAAAAGATGTTACCGGCTTGGATTCGAAAATTGATTTCAAGAGAAAGATTAAGAACAAACCTCGCGATTAATAATTAGCCTCAAGTTAACTCCTTAGCTGAAAGATTAAAATTAGTTACGCATAATTGAAGAAAACAAAGAAGAAATTGTTATTAAAAATAAATTAAGTACAAGATAGTCCAAGGTTCTCCCATGCTGAAAATTTATGCCTATTTATCCTAAAATAATTCTTTAAATAGAAAATTGAGTCTTCCTAAATAACTAAAAAGAAAAGATAAAATGGGAACATAGAATTAATGTAAATCTAATCTGGAAATCTTTATCATCAACTTGGAAACATCAATCTTTAATTCCAATTTTGCTCCAAACACCCGAATTAATCAGATCTGATCGTCATTCCTTAGTCTGGACTCCAGGATAACTTTCAGAACAGCTTCAAAATGTTTTAACACACATTAATTTTCCTCATTTATGCGCAAATGGTTTCTTGTAAAAACACTAGCCCCGCTCAATTCATAAGGAGGATATTTTACTCATTTTTTATTATTTTCATTATGTATATAAGGGAGGAGCCGTATGAGATGAAAATCTCACATACGGTTCTGGAACGGAGATTCTTTGAATTGAATGACGACCGCGGACACGTCTTTATCTCCTAAATAAGCACAATTTCATCACAAATTAGTAGTACACCATTCAAACACTCAATCAAAATAATACTAAAATGTGTAGAACATGCGTGTTATCAAATTCCCCCACATTTGCCTTTTGCTTATCATCAAGCAAACATCAAAGATCAGGAGAGAAACAAATTTAAACCAAGCAAATATATCATTCACTTTCCCAAAACATGACTTTCTTCACCAAAATTTTTGATATAATTCCTTTTTAAGCTTTAAACACCCAACTAATTAATTTCCTTAAGAAAGGTATTTCACCTAGCTTGGAACTCGATCTTTTTCAAGAGTTAAAAGCCAAAATAATTCCAACCTTATTATATGTTTCGCTCGGTGGAATCCCTAGACGCATAGTTTTTTTATTTTTCTTCATTTTTTTTCTTTTTCAGATTTCTATTTTTTTTCTTTTTTTTCACTTCTTTATTTGCGAAAATAACTCTTCCTTCTAGCCATCCTATGGGAAAGTCATCACCCGGTTGCTAGCTGAGCAATGCTTTTCCTTCTAAAAATAAAAATTAAAACCTATGAAAGAGTCATCATCCGGTTGCTAGTTGAGCAATGCTTTTTCTTCTAGACTCAAAGCGGGAAACAAAACCACCAAATTAACACATGTAAGGAAGGAAAAGTATTTTAAACCAATCAACAAATTGAGTACAAAATCGATACTTTACTAGGTAACTTTCAGATTTTAATTGATTAGGTAGATCATTTCTTAAATCGACTCTCCATGTCAAAATTTTAGTTAGTTGAATCAATTCGGGTACTAGTTCATTTTTATCTAATCCTTGGTATTCTTTTCCCTAAATTTCATCATATCTTTGATAAAGAAATTTTTTTTCAAATTTCACTTGAAGACAATCAAATGCAATACCCCCCCACACACTTTAACAATAAACGCCCTCGTTTATGTACCTTAAAGAAAAATTAAATGAAAAAGGAAAAAGAAAGGTACAACCTGATGATGGAGGAGAGAAAGTTTATCATAGAAATTTGAAGAAAATGAGTGTTAAAGTTCATTCTAGACCTGCACAATTAAAACTTTTTCATCAGATAAAATAAGAGGTTGGAGACAATTGATCAAATTCTTTCTATGCCCTAAAAACTAATAACTAAATCAAAACTAAAAAAATAAAATAATAAACTAAAAATAATAAAAAACAAAATAAAAAAAATTTGTGTTGCCTCCCAAAAAGCGCTTTTGTTTAATGTCGTTCTCGACACATCTTTCGTTCAACCGGGATCCCATGCTATTATTTCCGAACCAAGTTCTTCGATGCCCAACCCTTTAACAGTTTCCTTCAACTCATTAGTTAACAAAAGGTAAGAGAATAACATCATCAAACAAAATTATCCCCAAAAACATAAGCAATGAACCATTCAAAATATTATTCACCATATCAAAGGCAACAAGGAATGGATCATTTATCTCAATACTTTGAAATATTTTCTTCAACTCATCATCTTCACTTTGTTTATTGGTTTTTGGAAACCTTTCTTGAAAAGGGAGTTGGTATACTTTTATTTCTGTAGTTATCATTAATTCCTTGTTACCTTGAACACTTATCTCATCTTCTGAATTTTCTTTTAAATTCGAAACTAAATTTTCGTTACTGCTTACCCTGGACTCCAGATTAACAGTGACGTTTTCAGATTTATCATTGATAAGCAATTCGTTATGTTCCGAATTTGATTCATTTTGAGATTGGAACTTACCTTCTCGAACTTACCTTTATTGATATTGCAAAATGCTTTGGGTTGATACTCCTCTCCATAAAGTAGGGGACACGAAACAACCATGTGCCCAATAATTCCGCAAAATTCACAAGAAACCAAAGGTGGTGCTCTTAAAACTCTTATCATCACTTCGAGTGTCATGGCTGAAATGCTCTCCTGTTCAAACATGGTCATCAAAACAAATAAAATTAATTAGTATTAGTCCCCAGCAACGGTGCCAAAATTTTATGGGTATCGAATCCACAAAAAATAATCCCTACTACTTCGATTGAATAAATTTGTAGTGTATGAGTAAGTAGGGTCGAATCCACGGAGACTAACAAAATCAATTTTAATCGAATTAATGACCAATAAAAGTAAAAGTAAAAAATAAATAAAATGGTGGGTTTGAGATTATTTGGAAATCAATAGTAAATAAAATTGAAAATTGAAGGAAGTAAGAATTCAATTGGAAATAGTCTTCCGATCAAGGAATACTTTCAGTTTGATATCAATCGATCACAGACACAAAAATATAATTTTCTTGAGTTTTTCAATCAGTTAACTTAATCATGATAGCACGATTAATAAAATCTTTTCTAAACACGAGAATGATAGTAGATAGCTAAATAATTTACTCTCAATTTTGAAACGCATTTGTAGACAGCTAACAGGTTTAATTCCAAAAAGACTTTACACGTAAGAACCAACTTTAATTCAAAATTTTATGATAGCACAAAGAAAAGTATTAATTCAAATCCAACAATGAACCTTTTAGAAGAATTCGCTTGTTACAAATTTTCTATTATATCATGATAGCATAAACACAATAGAATAACAATATGTTCATCCTTTCAAAAACAACAATTGGCCGGATCAAAGAAATCAAAAGGAAAATAATAAAAGATGTTACCGGTTTGGATTCGAAAACTGATTTCAAGAGAAAGATTAAGAACAAGCATCACGATTAATAATTACCCTCAAGTTGACTCCTTAGCTGAAAGATTAAAATTAGTTACGCATAATTGAAGAAAACAAAGAAGAAATTGTTATTAAAAATAAATTAAGTGCAAGATAGTACCATGCTGAAATTCTATGCCTATTTATCCTAAAATAATTCTTTAAACAGTCCTAATTAAACTCAAAAACTAAATAAGAAAATTAAGTTTTCCTAAATAACTAAAAGGAAAAGATAAAATAGGAATATAGAATTAATGTAAATCTAATCTGGAAGTCTTTGTCATCAACTTGAAAACATCAACCTTTAATTCCAATTTTGCTCAAAAAACCCAAAATAATTAGATCTGATCGTCATTCCTTAACCTGGATTCTAGGGTAACTTCCAGATCAGCTTCAAAATGCTTCAAAACGCCTTAATTTTCTTCATTTATGCGCAAATGGGTCCCGACACGTCTTTATCTCCTAAATAAGCACAATTTATTCACAAATAAGTAGTATACCATTCAAACGCTCAATCAAAATAATACTAAAATGTGTAGAATATGTGTATCATCACTGCTGCACATTGACTCAACAAATTGAAATAGAACACATATGTCATGAATAATATGAGAATCTTTTATTTTTCTTTTTGAGTAAATTTTATGAAAGGATAAAATTAGATATTTTTAGACTCAGAAGCCTACAATTTGGAACATTACTATTCTTACTGTTGATTAAATTTAGACACTTTAGAGGAGGTTGTGCTGTGAGAAATGATTTTACACCACGCACTAGCATAACTTTTCATTATATGTAAATTCAGAAAATATTCATAATGTTGTCATTGTTCATTATTATGATAGAAACATTTTATTTCTATATTCAAGTGATGCTAAATTCAACATAATTTACCATAGAGGATTACATCATTAGGGCAAAGCCGGTCTTACAAACTATTGGCCTTAGACCAAATATATAAATCTAAATAGTCTCGTAATTAATTAATACTTTTTCTTAAGTTTTCACAATTTTCTAATTTTGCAGTCAATATCGCTGGTATTAAACTATTGATTTATGGATATTAGTTTTGCTAACAACTAAAATATGGTAATTACTTTCTTCTTTCTACCAAAAATTCACGACTTTGACTTTTATTGTTTGATCACTTCTTTATATTCATCTTGAAATCGTGTCTCCCCAGACCTCGGAGTCTGGCAACGCCATGCTCTCAAATACTTAAGTATTAACTAACATGATTTTATATTATTAAGAAATATAAAGTAATTAAATAATATTATGGAGTGAAATTTGACTGAGAGAGATAAAAAAGGGCAAATGTTATAAATGTACCATTTAGGAATTGAAATTACAATAATACCATCCTATTTCCCGTTTTTCACAAATAGTCTTTTTAAAGATTGGATTTACAGCAAATACGTTCTATATATAATGACTTTTCCTTCTTCAACGCGTGATTCCTTCATCAAAACATGTTAACTTTTTCTCTCTACATCAGAGCTCTATCTCTCTATCTTTCAAAATTTTCAAATATTATCGCGATTTTCAACTTTCTATATTCTCTTTTCTATCAGTTATCTGCATTCTCGTAATTTTATGAAACAATACCTCTGTTTCTACATCATTTGAGATAGGTCAGATTTCTGCAAATTTAATTTTGAAATTTCGAACAGATATTGATAAGATCTAGCAGCTTATTTTGATTTTTGTTTTCAATATCTGCAGAATGGAACAAATTACAATGTTGTTGAATTGCTATGGATCTTGGAATGAAGAGATCCATTATGTTGGATTCAAATTGGTTGGAATTGTGATTTCAAGTTCATGAAGTTTTTTGGAATTCAAAAACTACTGGTGTAAACCTTGAAGATGGATGAAGAGATTGAAGATTTAAAAATTAAATATCAAGTTAAACGGAGAGAACCTACCATGAAAGTCAACAACGACATGTTTCTGCTATTTTTCCTTGCTTCCAAATCTTGAAATATGATGAAGGGTGAGTATCCTTTGTACATCATGAAAATTCCTCAAGATTTGTATATCTTTCTTTATCAAACCAAAATAAAACAAATTCTATGCAAATATGATTTTTATCACTTTAAAACTCATTTCTTATTGATGTTGAGGAAGTTTTTATTGATTTTGGATGATTATAAAAAACTACTAGATTCCTACCAGTTAATTACTAGATTCCTACTAGTTAACTTACTTTAAAACTAGATTCTTACCAGTTAACTATTAGATTAGTTCATTTTAGTGATTGCAAATAGATTACTACTAGATTTTTAATAGTTTGAGGTTTCAACAACTTAAAAACTATATTCCTACCAGTTAACTGCCAGATTAATTCATTTAAGTGATTACATCGGATTGATACTATATTTTTAATAGTTTGAGGCTTCAACAACCTAAATACTAGATTCCTACCAGTTAACTACTAGATTAGTTTATTTTAGTGATTGCAAATAGAGTACTACTAGATTTTTACTAGTTTGAGGCTTCAACAACGTAAATACTAGATTCTTACCAGTTAACTACTAGATTAGTTCATTTAAGTGATTACAGTGGATTAATACTAGATTTTAGTAGTTTGAGGCTTCAATAACCTAAATACTAGATTTCTACCAGTTAACTACTAGATCAGCTCATTTAAGTGATTATAATAGATTAATTCTAGATTGTTAATAGTTTGAAGCTTCAACAACCTAAATACTAGATTCCTACCAGTTGACTACTAGATTAGTTCAATTTGGCGATTGCAAATAAATTGCTACTGATTTTTAATAGTTCAAGGCTTCAACTAAATACTATATTCTTACTAGTTAACTACTAGATTAGTACATTTAAGTGATTACAATGGAATAATACTAGATTTTTAATAGTTTAATGCTTCAACAACCTAAAAACTAGATTCTTACTAGTTAACTACTAGATTAGTTCATTTAATTGATTACAATGGATTAATGCTGAATTTTTAATAGTTTGAGGCTTCAACAACCTAAATACTAGATCCCTACCAGTTAACTACTAGATTAGTTCATTTTAGTGATTGCAAACTGCTAGATTTTTAATATTTTGAAGCTTCAACAACCTAAATACTAGATTCCTACC
>CATIWQ010292824.1:0-17738 GCA_949673415.1 Euphorbia schlechtendalii
TGATCTTTAGACTTGGTTCCTTCCCTGTGGGTTCCATATCTTTTAAAACTACATCGCAACTGTATACTTGCAGTTATTATCATTTTTCTATTTGATAAGAGGTACTGACAACACCTATATTACATGAACAAGTTCTTGGCGCCATTAATACATAGCTAAATCTTGTGAACAAATTATTAAACTTATTAGTAGAAAAGTGGTGAACAATCAGCTTGGGTATATTTCAATGACGAAACAGATCACTTGAATTAAATTAGGATTCTTGGGTCTAAATTACTCAGAGATGCACTTTTAGACTTAACCCCATCGAACTTAAATCCAGATATGGAGAAGCTATAAACACCCCTATTGGATTACATGGTGTTTTGAAATTTATATAAAGTGTCACAGGCCTCATGCAAGAAGAAACAACCTACCCACAAGAAAGGATGATAGATATATGCTAACCGTTTGACCCTTATACATCTCATATTTATAATTGTCATAAACATCTAGTGTGAAAATTAACCACTTTTGTATGCAGTCAAATTGTAAGACATAATATTACTATGTCCTCATAAAGTCTTGACCAGTAAGTCACATAAATTCTAACCATCAAGTCAACCAAATCCCAACTAGTGAGTCACATAAATTTTGACCAACAAGTCACATAAGCTACGACCATCAAGTCAACAAAATCTTGGCCAGTGAGTTACATAAATTTTGACTAGCGAGTCAACAGAATCCCGACCCGACCAATGAGTCATCAAAATTCTGACCAGTGAGTCAACAAATTCCCAACCTGTGAGTCACAAAAATTTTGACTAGTGAGTCTCACAAATTCCAACTAGTGAGTCATAGAAATTTTGACCAGCGAGTAAACAAAATCCCGACCAATGAGTCACAATAGTTTTGACTAGTGAGTCATAAAAATACCAACCATCGAGTCAATAAAATCTTGACCGATGAGTCACAAAAATTCTGATGAACAAGTCAACAAAATCCTGACCACTGAGTCACAAAAATTTTGACCACTGAGTCAGCAAAATCCTGACCAATGAGTCACAAAAATTCGACCAGCGAGTTAACAAAAATCCCCGACCAACGAGTTACACAAATAATGACCACCAAGTTAATAAAATCTTGATTAACAAGTCACAAAAATCTCGACCAGTGAGTAATAATAATTCCCTAAAGTATATACCAATATCACCCCGAATCCTTATAATTGGGTCACACAAATCCCATACATGCATTCATGCATTTCCTCTAAGACATTCATTCAAACATGACAAACACTTGATAGAAAGCTCCATAGAATCATAAGCATCAAAAGAACCACACTAACCTTCCTTTATCTATTTCACCGTTAACTCACGATAAGAAGCATATTATTAGATTATGAGTGTGAAAAATTCGGTCCCTCTTGCAAAGCGATGAAGAGGAATATTTCCACTTATTCCCTAGTTCAAGTGATCAACATCAGGATTATGAGACATCTGAAAAAGATCTTCGGGCCTTTTGAAACCAAAACCATCCAAACCAAACCATCTAAAATCATCTAAACCGTTCAAACTATAAAAATAATTGAAAACATCCAAGAAATATCCAAAAAATACTGTGAAATCCTTCCCCTGCCAAATCGGCCTAGCACCAGTCTGATAGATCGGATCAGTCTCGTGACCAGTTCGACCTTTCTGACTTGTCTAGTGATTGCCAAACCGGATCAGTACCTTCCTTGCACTATGTGCAAGTTCGGTTCTGGCTGTATTTTCAACCCATTTCTTTTATTTGTTTCCCATTTTACCCTTATTTTTATCCATTTTTACCCTTTTTAACCCTCCTGTACAAGCCTAAAAATTAGGTTTTAGAGGGGTACTTTTGATTTCAAGCACAACTTGGGTAAGAGAGTTAGAGAGAGAAGAAACATTTTTAAGGTTTTAGAGAAAAAGTTTGAGAAATCTTCCACTTAAAAATTTACCTTGATTTTTTCTTTGAAAATCCTGCTGTTCTTGGGATCTAAAGAGTTAGACACTAAAATCTAACTCTTGTGTTTCCTTTTCCCTCCTCAAAATCCACTTTCCATCTTCATTTCTTCCAAAAATCAACTAAAAAGGCTTAGAGGATATTTCTTTCGACGTTTCAGGCTCCCAAGCTCGCAGATTCAAGTCAAAGGGGTAAGATTCTAAGCTTTTAGAAACACTTTGTATGTTTTTTTGGTTTTTTACTTCTTTTTTTGACATTACACTGAAACCTATCCTCATCAAACCGGTACCAGCTTGACAACTAGGGTGATATCGACCTTGTGTTGGTACCGGCCTACTATTTAGGCTAGTATGGACAGGACTGGTACCGGTTTGGGTCACCAAGATAAGCCCCATCCCCTTCCTTATTTCTAGAAGAGGCTAATCTCGATCGGCTAGACTAGTATCATCGTACAAGTCAATACCGGCCTCACCATAAAGCCCGGTTCGGACTGGTCGGGGGGTACCGGTCTAGTCCCAAGGCCTGTCTTACCTTTTTCACCTAGATTTCCATTTTCTATGCCGTTTTAGGTTCACCCACAATGGGAAATGCATTTCCCCAATAACCGACCCTATTTATAACATGTATTATCATTAACCATAAAAAAATTTTAATAATCGATTCTAATATCAATATTTTTTAAAAAAAGATAGAGGGAAACTCGAATTTCCCATTTTTAATCTATCAAACCATGATCATCCTAATCTAACTTATGCTACTAACCGAGTCTTTTATTTTATATTATTATGCCATGATTGTTATGGTATATCATGTGCTAACCTTTGTGGATGCAAGTATATTTAGGTTAGATGTATGCTAGGATTTATATTCCTTCGGGTATTGCATTTGTAATAAAAGAACTATTTATTGATAAAATGTATTTAGGACAATTTAATACATCTGATTATGTATTATTATTAACCCTCCCCTTTTAAGTTAGAAGCCTTTTTACTTACTTTATCTCTTTCTATTGTTTGTTTATCACCTTATTTATATATTTATCACTTTTCTACATGTGGATGTTGTAAATGCTAACTATAAATCGAAAATGGCTAGAATAATCATCAAAATAATTTAAAGGTGCATGTAATTTTAACTCAAACAATAATGAAGTAGGTAACTCATTCGAACCTAGATCTGTGAACTATGGTGCGGTTTAGCCTTAACAGATCTAGGTTGTACCCAATTTCCACAATAGTTGATCCAGGTGGTGACTCTATAGCATAGGCTAGAGGTATAGACCTTGAGTCTTTCTAAAACTTTATTTTCTCATTCTAAAAAACTCCCAAGTCCCATCTCACTAAGCTAGGGCCTCACAACATCCGCGCAAGTAGAACATCGTCCACTTATAGTTACCACTCCATTAGGGATCGTTCTTCTTTTCAAACTTTAAGTTTAAGAGACTTTGATGAGTATTAAAAAAATTATTAAATTAGTTCATCCATATCTAAATTATTTCATGAAAACATATGCATTAGATGGATTAGCCTTAAGGTTTTAGTGTGAAGCTATGAAAGTATCACTTGTGACCTCATGGGGATTGAGGATGCCTAGTGAGTGGATTACTTTTTGCCATATTGCATGTACCTCCCTCATTCGCACCTATTTAGGGAGAGGCTTCAAGTGTATCATAGTATAACAAGAGCCTTCTACATCAACAACCCTTATAGCTGAGCTCATAAAGCTATGAGCATGGGATTCTTGGTCTCTCTCATGAAACGATGAAGAAAGCTTATAATTTTATACTTGCTTTCCATGATTCTATGAACCCATAATCGGAGCCAAGATGGCATCAAAAGAAGTTCTCCCGGCCTTTCAAGAATTTATCAAATGTTAAGTAATTAACTTAGTGTTAGATAATTTTATTTTATAGGTTTAGTTCATCTCTTTCTTTTTTGGGAATAAAACAAGTATTTTTAGCCTTAAAAGTCGCGTTTTATTTAAATGAACGACAAATAAAAAATATTAAAAGTTAAATTATATGTTAGAAAAACTAAAATATATTTAAATAGCTAAACAATCAATTTCAGGTGTTGTTCGGTGAAACCGAGACCTTGGGGGTCACCCGAGTCTAGATGCCCCTCTAGCCGATCCAACCGGACCACCACTGCTCTAACTAGACCGAGGGAGGTCCAATGGTTGGACCGGTGCTGATTCGATCTAGAAAAGCACCGGTAAAATTCCCCTTTTTACCATTTGTTAGTGTTTTCCAACTTTTCCCTCACTTTTTAACCTACCTGAAGGGGTAAAAATAGTTTTAAACTTTGAGGAGAGAGGATGAACACTAATTTTCAGCCACTTTTTGGGTATTGGTGAGATTAGAGAGAGACAGAGAGAAAAATCAAATACTTAGTTAGTAAGTTCTTGAAAAAGTAGAGAAAATCTGTCTTTTTTACTAAAAAATAAGTCGATAATATAAGTCAGAGACAAATACAGCTCTAATCAAGGTGGACAAAGCTAAGCCCCCTACTTGTCAAAGAAATAGTTGCTTTAGCTAACTGATGCATAATGTAATTCGCAGACCTATTGGCAAAAACAATCCGAATGAAGAAAATTCTTTCATAATGAAGCGATAATTAGAAAAATTAAATCCTACTAGAGATGAAACCTAAGAGAGTTAACAATACTAAGCACATCCAATTCCAAAATAATGCGATCAAAGCTTCTTCTTTTTAGCCAGCTAAGGGCTTCTCTGCAGCTCAAAGCTTCTTCCATGAAAGGGTCACCTCCTCCCTGTAGCATAATGGATCTCGTGGCAATGACTCTACCATAGAAATCATGTACAGTGCAATCATGACCTATTGACCCACCTTCGCTACGGACAATATCATCAATGTTGCACTTAACCCATCCAGGTGGTAGAGGCCGCCACCTTCCCAACGAGTTTGGAGTAGCGGCTTCATGTGTAGTTTTTTTAGTGTACTCCATTCCACTAAAAATCCAAGGCCATGGTGAAGAACGTGAGAGGTAATGCAAAACTTCTTGTACCATACAAATGTGATCCTTCTAGCCCAAATAGCACACATAGTGTATGTTGCTTTGTTAATAGTCTCTATCCCTTTTGAATTCACCCAGCTCCACCAATCAACAATTGTTACAATGGTAGATGGCCATCCTTCCCCAAAAATGTCATTCCAAACATCATATGCAAACCCACAACTAATGAACGCATGGAACTCATCTTCATTTGCATCACCGTATAGGGGGAAAATTAGATCGATATCTACATACCTCTGTCGAAGTCTGCACAATGTTGGTAGAGAGTGTATCGCAACTTTCCATTGAAAATGTTGTATCTTATGCAGCACTTTAAAGTTCTATATCGACTTCCATGCATCAGATAAATAATTAGAGGGTAAAGAATTAACACCCTGATATGTTTTAGAGTGCGTAGTAGCATGACTTCACTGTGAACTGCAATTTTTCTTAGGACTCCAATAAATTGAATCACGTCGCTACTACAAAGGGAGCTCGATCCACCTAATTTTCTGTTGATCTATCAGGCTAAGTAAAGTAGATATCACCTCCTCGTTCCATGAGTGACCATCAGCTACTATTAGGTTGCTCACCATCGCTTCTTTGAGTCTAGGAATAGCTTTGATTTGAATAGCTAGATTATTCAGAGTCGGCTACCAATTGTCCTACTAAATGTTCACATCTCAGTTATTGCCAATTCGACAAGCCATTGAATGTCGTATCACATATTTGGTGGTAGCGAAGCTTCTTCAACAGAAGCTCGCATTTGAATTAATCAATGCATTAAAGAACGAGCAGTTGAATATTTCCTGCTCTTGAAAACTTGACTCAACAACAATTTAAGATTAAAAATAAATCTCTAGGCTTGCTTTGCCAAAAGAGAAATATTAAGACACCATAATCCTTTACTTGGTAAAGTCTCTCCCATCGCATCCAATGGATCGAGAATCCCCACCAATAATTGGAGAAAATCTTCCCAAGGCTAGCTATAGTGTGGGTAGGTAAAAGAAATGCTTGCATAGCGTAGTTAGGTAATGCTTGGGTAATTGATTTTAACATAATCTCTTTCCCTCCTTGTGACAAATGTTTTCTCTTCCAACCTTGTACCTTCTTGCTAGCTTGCTCCATAATATAGTCATAAACATTCTTCTTGGACCTTTTGATAAGGGATGGTAAACCAATATATGAACCATGGCCATCGACAGTGTTAACCCTTAGGAAATTTGAGATTTTGAGGCGAGTATTGGCATCTACATTCGAGCTAAAGAGAATTGACAACTTGCTAAAAATTATTTTTTTCTTGAGGCCTCTCATACAAGCAAAAAACATTCTTCATAATATTGGCCTCCGTAATCGATGATCTAAAAAAGAATAAGATGTGATCGGTAAAGAGCAAATGCGAGATCAGTGGAGCACATGGGGTAATCTTACACCCGTGAAGCAAGCCTTTGAAAACTATATCTTATATCAATGTAGATAAAGCCTCAGCAGAAATAATGAATAGAGATGGAGAAATAGGGTCTCTCTGCCACAAACCACGTTATGGCACAATTTCATCAATCCTTCCATTCCAATGGTAATAGAATATATAATATAAGAGATAGATGACATAATAAGATTAGTTACGAACACAGGAAACCCCATCATATTTAATGTTACATGAATAAACTCCCATTCCACTCTATCATAAGACTTGGACATATCAACTTTTAAGGAGATCATACTATTTTCCCCAATCTCTTCCTATTAATATTATGACCTACTTCAAAACCAATTAAGATATTATCTGTTATCAGTCTCCCAAGAATTAAAGCACTCTATTACATAGAGATAATAGAATCCATAACTAGTTGAATTCTATTGACGAGCATTTTTGACATAATCTTAAACATGACATTACATAAAGAAATAAGTTTGAGGTCAGAGACTATAGCAGGAACTTTCATTTTAGGGATCAGAACAATATAGGTGTCATTTAAATTTTTAGGAAAGGAGTTGTTATTCAAGCAGTTTAGACAAAAGGAAGTTACCTCAGTACCAATAATACCCTAATATTTTGATAGAACACTAGGTTGAAGCCATCAAGGCCTAGCGCTTTGTTCAGGTCCATTTGGAATAATGCCTCCTTTACATCGTGTATATTGAATGGTTTTTGTAAGTCATCCTACATTTTTTGGGTTATTCTCGGCTCAATAAGTGAAATAATGTGGCTATAATTAGTACCATTAGAAGTAAACATATCAAAATAGAATGATTGGATAACTCTTTCTAATCGCTCTCCCCACTTAACCCATTTGTTGTTCTCATCCTAGAGCTATTGAAAGTTGTTTCTTTTGTGATGAGAGGAAGTAACCTTGTGAAAGTAATAAGATTTCTAATCCCCATCTTTTAACCACATCACCTTTGATATTTGCCTCTAATATGTAGATTGTTGTTTTTGAATCCCTCCCAACTCTTTTTTTCTTAACGATAAACTGCTTCATATCACCCCAACCAGGCGTGGTTTTGACTTGTTCAAGCTTACCCCTACAAGTTTTCAGCCTTCTTTTAAAGTCCCCATTTTGGGTTCACCCCCATCAATCAAGCTCTTCTAAACATTTTTCCAATTTCCTTTGGACCATCAAATTTGAGTTGTAACGCTCAACAATATTTGGTAGCCTGAGGATTCTATCCACCAATTTTTGAATCTGAATGTATGATTGTGTGTGGCACTAACTGTCTTATAATGAAGTAAAATAGTGGAGTGATTTTATTATAACATTGGTATGTTTTGGACCCAAGCTTCACTAAAGTGTTCCATCTAATTCAAAGTACTTGTTACCCAATCTAATCTCTCCACCATCCAAGTCGCCAATCCTCTACTATGCTCCTAGGTGAGCTGATACCCTGCCATGCCTATATCAATAAGTCTACAATCTGAGAGAGTACTCTAAAATCTGATAAACCAGTTCATAGACCGAGGCCTGCCTTAAAATTTTTACAATGCATAGGCCATGTCATTTAATCCCCTACACCATGGTAAATTACTTGCACTAGCTAGCATCCTCAAACAGTCCCACGACTATTTTCACCTAGTATTGTTATTCTCGGGAAAACCATAAAAGCTTGTAATGCACCGGGAACCCATCACCCTCCACCACCATATCAATAAAGTTCCTACCGTACTTGATATGTCTCAGCATATCCTTATTCCTCCCTGAAAATTTCAACCCTCCTCCCGAGATACATGGGGAACATATGACACCCCTTCAAATTGGATTTATCTCTAGACACATTCCACTTTCGATCTACTAACCTTCACTTCCATCAAAAACACCATGTTGGGCATGTATGAAGATACTAAATCTTCCATTTTGTCAATTGTCAGGTCCATGCCCAAACTGTGATAATTCCAACTCAAGATTTTCATAACGTATGGTGAGCTCTTACCATGGAGCTTGCTATCTCATTAATATTTGCCCGACCTATTACCGCATTAGGATCAACATTCTCCTTCGAACCTCTCTTTCTCTTTGGGTCCATTACTATGACTGCGTCACAACCATCCTCCTCCATTCTAGATGCAATGTTTTGATTTGATTCCAATAGTTCCTACTGAAAGTCCTCCACTCCTCTAGGTTTTAAAACTGAACTTGTAGGTACATATCTATAGCCATTCTTATCACGAAACAATTTATCATCTTTAGTAACCATATACTTCCTAGTCATTGCTCTAATAGATGGTTCATACATTTCTTTGATAGGGCTACATTAGTCATATAAGTTAAAGGGCAATTTTGTTCTTTATGTTCAAACATACCACAGATCAATCACAAAGAAGGTAAGTGTTCATATTGGAATTGAACTGTAACATGTGCTCCTTCATTAATGTAATCATATTCGTCATTTTATTGGTTTATTCAAATCAATAAGGACTCGCACTCGTAGATACAGAGGCTTAGAAAACTTGAAATTGTTTTCATCTATCTCAATAAGCTCTCCCCTAAAGTATCCAATGGTTTCACAAATCTATGTAGAAATATACCTCATCCTAACACCAAAGGCTTGGATCTAGAATGGATACTTGTGCACTATAATAATCATTGGATCTTCATGGGGTAGGCCTAGTGCTAAGGCAAGTAGTCTATTATTAAAAGTTCATGGTGATCCCTCCCATATTTCCTCACAATCCCTTTGATGAAAAAACTTAAATAGAATTCTATGGCATGGTCCAACCCATTTTATATTCATACCTCCTTTTAGCCTCCAGAGTTTTGAAATTGTTTGACATATTTAGGCTCATTAAGATCACGGTCTATGTAAAGCACAACTATATAGTGAGAGGCATTTTTTGGTGTAACAATAGCACTAACCAAGATAGTTCTAAAATTAGATTTTTGTATTGGTTATGTATCTCATCTATGATTGCATCAGATTCCATGATTTCACCTTGATAGTGAGAAACAAACACGATGGAAAACTCACTAACAAACCTAGCTCTACCGGTGGCAGTAAAGAAGGCAAACCCTAGCGGGTTAGATTGGAGAAAATCTTCCTTCAAGTGATTTTTTCTTCATTTTCATGAACTCCTCTTAGTTTAAGCTCCTGATATTTTGGTTAGATCTCTTCAAAAAACTTTCTTAGGAACCAAAAACCACAAAAAAACCATCATCTCTAGCATTTTTGTCTTCATTTTTCTTGGAGTTTTTGCAATAAAATCAACAAATCAACCAAAAAAAGACTGGTGAGGACTCTTTTCTTGGTGATTTGGCTTCAAAATCATTGGGAACACATTGGAGAAGTAGGGTTTTGAGTTTTTGGAGACTTATCGGCTTAATTGTGTGTTTATTTTCAGTGTTTGGGTGATTTGGGGGTGAAAAATGGCATAATAACCTAGAGCCCCTCTAGTTAGAACGACGCCTCTCTAACTGAATTGAAGCCCCTCTAGTTTGACTGGTACACCTCTAGTTAACTATAGAGGCATCGGGAAACTAGACCCCCACTAGTTCTATTGAAGAGGTATCGCTTCAAAAGTTGTTTCAGGTTTGACATCCATTTTTCATCCATCTTGTGCATTAGAAATGGAAAATTTGGACAAAAATCGAAGGATTTTCGGAGGCCTTTTTAGTTTGGTCGGCGCCTTTATAGGCAACTATACTACCCCTGGGGAACTGACTAGCACCACTCTAGGTGGTGGCCAGTCAGGTGATTGCAAGGTTTTGACTATACTAATTTAGATGGGCTTATATTTGGTGATGAAGCCAAAAACCTTGTTCCCCACTTTTCTACGATAAGATAAAAGTTCAAAATACAAATAGGTGTTGTCAATACCGCTTATCAAATAGAAAAATGGTGACCACTGCATGTATACAATTTCGATGTAGTTTTAAAAGATATTAATCCCAAAGGGAAGGAGTTACGTTCTAAAGATCGACTAGAGTTGCAGAACAAACAAAAGTAGATAATTTGATTGGAGGGTTTGGATGATAGATGGATGAATAGATAGATGTATGAACAGACTAGAGAAAATGTAAAATATATAGATTTTTCCTAAGAACAAGTTTATTAGAGAAAAACATGCAAAATCATCAAGAATATTTTGTACACTAAATAACTTCAACAAATACAGTTGTAGAAGCCCTAATATTCAATAATTCACCGCAGAGCAACACATGAGATGACTTTTCTAAATCTAGGGTAAACAAATTATAACACTTATAAGAACCTAGATGACAATATTACTATACTTAGTACGAATCGCTCTCACATAGCCATATTTAGCAAGTTATCATTCCAAAAATGTTGGCTCACTAAACAGTGTTATAATCACAGATCTAGTAATCATACACAATCTTGTTAACTCTGAAATCACTTTTAAAGTTAACTCGAAAGCATATAACTTGATTAATATAAATGACGCAAGATGAAATACTCGTTAAGACATATAGACATATTATAAATTTTGAAATAGAAAGTATAAGTAGAAAACAAAGTTGCAAGGTATGCAAGTGAAAGCTAAAGTTGATTAAACTATATCCACTCTTTAATGGGAGTCGTCAATTCCCGCAATTCCTGCATCTTTGAATTCGGTCTTGATTCGTACAGAACCTCCGCTAGGATGCTATTCTTTGTGAATATTGAACAAAAGAATGTTGAAGAATGAAAACTTCAATTGATAAGTTGAAAACTTTAATTGATAAGTGCTTTACAATTACACTCATACAACAAACACTCGAATTTGTGTAGAAATATAGTGATCGAAATAAGAATCGAATCACTTATACATTTTTCTCACTAAGACTTTAAACATAGCGAAATCTTGATATTTTCACTCTCTCTATCAATGCACGCATACTATCATTCAATGCCTATCATCTCACACCGTACCACACACAAATGGTTGAGTTTTGAACCCTATTTATAGAGTGCGAAGGGTTGCATCTATCCAAACGAAGAGTTGTGTCCATTGGCGAAGGGTTGCATCACTTCATTGTGATTGGATGCAAAGTTTTATCCTTATCCACAATGGTAAGGCACCTTGTTATGATTGGTTGACTTCCAAAAGGTGTCTTTTCATCTAGAAGTTTATAGCAGTTGATGGTAGTTAATCATTCTTATCCAGCAATTGGTAGTTGAGAAGATATAACCAATAACCGTTATAAGTCACGATCATGAATTACATGTCATGATCGTGACTAATGGTCGACAACTTTCAGCTTCTGAAGAGTAACAAGTTGCGATCGCAAATGGGTGTCAGGATCGTGAATTATGCTTTTCTTCATAATTCTTCTTACAACTTTACCGATCTTTGACAGCTTCGATCCTAAGCCATTTCCTTATGTTCTACGCATCTTTTTGCACCTTTTTCACTCTTTTTACATAGAATTCCATCTTTGATCATTTCACTCCCAAGATTCACCTAGTTTCTACATTTGCATAAAAAAACAACTACATACCACGTGAAATCTTTTATATGAAGTTTAAAATGAAACAAAACCATATCATTTTATAAGTAAAATTATCATGATAATAAGTGTAATTATACACTTATCACACCCACACACTTAACTTTTTCCGTGTC
The DNA here is from genome assembly GCA_949673415.1 of Euphorbia schlechtendalii. Taxonomy (NCBI): domain Eukaryota; kingdom Viridiplantae; phylum Streptophyta; class Magnoliopsida; order Malpighiales; family Euphorbiaceae; genus Euphorbia; species Euphorbia schlechtendalii. The sequence continues at coordinate 12,041 of CATIWQ010292824.1, forward strand.
CTCAAGGTAAACACAATATAAGTGTATAAAATAGTAATTCAAGTTCGTACCTCATTTGGCGAAAGACTATTGTAGTGAGTACCACATTCCCACGTTGCATAAAGTTTAAGTTAAAGTTTGAAATTTCCCACAAATTAGTGATGTGCAATATATATAGCTCAGTTGCATACCCTTGCTCGTAATGGATGGTTAACCAAATTGCGTCTTCATATAAGTTTTATATACTTATTCTAATATTTCCTTCTCTTAAGCATAGTATAAAGTATAAAGGACAAAGGGAGCACACTTTAGAAAGTTTGATTTCAAGGCATTTTTAGGTAACCTAGGATGCTAAAAACACTCTTAGTGGTTGCATTTTATGCTCCATACCACTCTCTCCTTTTTTTAGTGGTTTCATTTTATGCTCGATACCACTTTCTCTCATTTTTTTCTTTTAAGCATATATTTTTGAAGTACATATTCGTACTTTGCACCCATTTTTCATGATATGCTAGGTTTTCTTTTTTCACTCATTGAATGGTTGAAGTTTCTGCTCCGTACCATTCCTCACCTTTTGCATAACTCATTGGTTATCCTCTCTTTCTTTTTATTTTTCTCTCTTAATACCCTCATCCTTTATTGATCACTTTCAAAGTATTATTGCTACAGTTTCCCAACACTTTAAACATACTCAATACTTATAGGACGTATTCGAGAATTTACATATAAAACTCATACTAAGAACACTACTAGACATTACTCCACTCAAAACTTATCGGTAGCATTAAACTAAAACTATACAACTTATACTAATCTATGTTACATTGAAATATATATCGAAACTTACTTGGAATGTTTCTTTTTGAATGTTACTCACCACTCGTCCATGTCAACTGCCAAATGTTGTGCCATAAAGCGCTCACACTCTATGTGCGTTGAAAACTCGAAACAAAATATTTGTTCGAAATTTGCACTAACATCAAACTTGTAATACCTAAAACTCACAATAACCTTGGAACATATGTTAGTATAGTATAGGTATGGATAATGTATAAATAACACAAAATCAAGAAAAACTTTCAAATTCTTCAATTTTTTAATTTATTTAATTTTTTTGGATTTTTGGTATTTTTTTACAAATGCCCCCCCCCACACTAGAGAACACAATGTCCTCATTGTTAAAGATTTTATTAAAACTGAAAATCCAAAAACAAACAACTAGTCTAAAAATTTTGAAAAAGAAAAGTAAAGAAAAGAAAAGAGTAAACGCGTCTACTGAGAAGGTGAATCCAGAGGACTAGGAGTAAATTGACAATTTTGTTTTCTAAAGAAGGATAGTAATTTTAGAAGCATCGATTTATTACTCTTCTTTAGAATCTTCATGTCCTTTTTCATTACTCCAAGTTCTGCTTGGCAATTGTCTAATTTTTGTTGCATACTCACCTTCCATTCGAATTTTAGAATCTTCATCTTCTTCTTCATCATCTTCTTCTTTGATCATCGGAGCATTTCCAGGATGATGTCTAGAGGTTGGATCAGATGGGCCAATGGAAGAATCTTCATGAGTCGAGATTAACTTCTTGGTGCGAATAGAGTAGGAGTAGAAGGAATATATACCATGTTTCTCTTGTAGAAGTCTGGTATTCTTCAAATAATTTCCATCCATATAACAAAAATACTCACCCAGTTGTTGGACATAGGGGAGTTCATTTCTTGCACCCAAGATGATAGCGATGATAATTTTGGTTGCCCTAATCTTGTTCCTCATACTTGTATAATTCTTCTTCATCATATCCCATACTATATTCACAAATTTATTCATCGCACAAGAAAGAACAAATAAATCTCTCTTTTAGACTTTGGTATTCTCTACCCGACAAAATACAGAAGTGGAAAGATATTTGTGTAGTAAAAGAAGATACTCATCTTTAATAAGTTTGTTTGGAGAATTTTTGAGGTTAAAGGTTCTCTTACCTATTAAATTTTCCCAAACTCGATTCCCTTGAAAAGAGTCTATCATGCTCAATGAATTTTCAATTTCAAACCCAAACCAAGTACTCATCATCTCCCTTGTGACGGTGTAATGTCTTCATTGGTTGCGAAATTAAATCACCCTCTTTCTTTTATCTTCAAAATTGAATATCACTAGACATTCAAAAATCCAATCATGATTTTACGAAAATCGCATTCCCACAAATGTGCTTAAACCAAGATTAGTAAGATACATCCCCATCTGTTCATGGAGGCCCATTGTCTCCAAGAAAACCATATCAAGAAAAGTCATACCGTTGATTACCAATTTGTTGAGAATTTGAAAGCTTTGTCCTTCTCTTCTTGTACGAATCGAAAAAGGACATCTAAAATCTTATTCATAATTAGGGATTTGTCTTTTATTTACCGCTACCTTAACACGAGGCATGTTGGTTTTTTATGTAAAGGCTGAAAGAAAGGTTTTTGAATGTAGAGGAAGAGAGATGAAAGAATTAGAATTTGTAGCTTTGTATAAGGTTGTGGTGGTTATGGATTCAATCTAGACCTTTATATAGAGTTCTAATAGGTCATAAATGGGCTAAAATAGTCAATATAGCCTTTTTCCCTTCTAACTAGCCATTAATGGCAGTTTCAGCGTCTTGTTGTTCAAATTTATTTTCAAGATAAGATTTGCATCGTTTGCCATTGGCTCGAAATATTTCTCCATTTTTGGTTTTCAATTCCAATTCTCCATTATCAAACACCTGAATAACTTCGTAAGGTCCCTTCCAACGAGATTTGAGTTTTCCAGGGAACTAGCGAAGTTTGCAATTATATAATAGAACTCTATTTCCTATCTTAAACTTCTTTTCCCATAGTTTTGCATCGTGCCATCATTTTTTCTTCTCTTTATAGATCTTTGCATTTTCATATGATGACAAACGTAGTTCTTCTAACTCATTCAAATCCAACTTTCTTCTTTCACCAGCTTTGTGCTATATTCAAATTCTTCAATGCCCATAAAGCCTTATGCTCTAATTTTACTAGTAAATGACAAGCCTTTCCGTAAACCAACTTATAAGGTTTCATACCAATAGGTGTCTTAAAAGCTATTTTATAAGCCCATAATGCATCATTTAACTTAGTAGATCAATCCTTCCTAGAATTCGAGACAGTCTTTTCGAGAATCCACTTAATTTCTCGCATTAAAGATTTTTACTTGACCACTAATCTGAGGGTGATATGGTGTAGCAACTTTGTGATGTACTCCATACTTATGCATCAAGCTTTCCAAATTCTTATTGATGAAATGTGAACCTCATCGCTAATTATGGTCCTAGAAACTCCAAATCTACTAAATAATTGCTTAAGAAATTTAGCAACTACTCTAGCATCATTCTTACTATATGCGCTAGCTTCAACCCATTTTGAAACATAATCAACTGCAACCAGAATGTAATTATTACCATTAGAGGTTGGAAATGGTCCCATGAAATCTATACCCCAAATGTCAAAAAGCTCCACTTCTAAGATGTTTTTCAATGGCATCTCATCTCTTCGACTTATATTTCATGTTCTCTGACAATTATCACAATTCTGAATGAAATCTCTAGCATCCTTGAACAATGTTGGCTAGTAAAACCCACTCTCTAACACTTTAGCAATGGTCTTTGCTAGTCCTAAATGTCCTCCATATATGATATCATGGAAATGACTTAAAACTGAAGTAAAATTAGTATCATCTATACATCTTCGAATAATACCGTCAACACATACCTTAAACAAATAAGGGTCATCCCACATAAATGATCTAACATCCTTAAGAAATTTCTTCTTACCATTAGAATCTAAATCAGAGGGTAAAGTATGCATAACCAAGTAATTTGCAATGTCAGCATACCATAGACTAACAGTATGTTTAACAGACATAAGATTTTCATCTGGAAAGAGTTCATTAATATCACCTATTTCACCTATAGGTCCCTTATCATCTTCTAAATGTGATAAGTGATCAGCTACGGTATTCTCACTTCCCTTTATATCCCTTATTTCTAAGTAAAACTCTTGCAAAAGAAGGATCCAACTAATTAATCTAGGTTTGGCATCTTTCTTAGCAAAAAAATATCTCAAAGCAGCATGATCTGTATAAAATATTACTTTAGACCCAATCAAATATGATATAAATTTATCACATGCATATACGACTGTTAACATCTCTTTTTCTGTGTTGGTGTAATTGAATTATGCAGAAGATAAAGCGTGACTCGCATAATAAATTGCATGCAAATTCTTTTCATACCTTGGACCTAATACACAACCAACAGCAACATCACTAGCATCACACATCAATTCAAATGGCAGAGACCAATTTGGTTTAACAATTATGGGAGCTGAAACTAATGCTTGTTTTAAAGTGTTGGAGGCTTTTAAACAGTCATCAAAGAAATCGAATTTCACATCTTTAACTAATAATTTAGTTAAAGGCTTAGCTATAACAAAAAAATCTTTAATAAACCTTCTATAAAATCCAGCATGGCCTAGAAATGATCTTACTCCCTTAACATTTATGGGAGGAGGTAATTTCTCAATGATCTCGGTTTTTGCAATATCTACATGAATTCCCTTCTCATCTATCTTATGACCTAAAACTTTACCTTCATTAACCATAAAATGACATTTTTTCCCAATTTCATACCAAATTAGTTTCCTCACATCTAGCAAGTACTTTATCCAAATTTTCTAGACATTTCTCAAAAGAATCTCCATATACAAAGGAATCATCCATGAAAACTTCCATAATATCCTCCACATACTTACTAAAAATAGCTGAAACACACATTTGAAAAGTAGCCGGAGAACTGCACAACCCAAAAGGCATTCCTCTATAAGAAAATGTACCAAATGAACATGTAAAAGTGGTTTTGTCCTGGTCATCTAGCCTAATATGAATTTGAAAAATACCCAGAGAATCCATCAGAAAAATAGTAAAATGCATGAGTTGATATCCTTTCTAGCATTTGATATATAAATGGTAGAGGAAAATGGTCTTTCCTAGTGGCTGCATTTAATTTCTGTAATCTATGCAAACTCTCCATCCAATTGTTGTCTTAGTAGGAACTAAGTTACCCTTTTCATTCTAAACTATAGTAATAACTCCCTTTTTCGAAACACATTGAACAGGACTGAGCCATTCACTATCTGAAATTGGATAGATAATTCCTGCATCTAATAACTTAATAATCTCCTTCTTAGCAACTTCCTTCATGTGAGAATTTAATCTTCGTTGCCTTTCTATCCTAGGTTTACTATCATTTTCTAAATTAATAGAATGCATCACTATATTAGGGCTAATCCCTCTAATATCAGAAATTTTCCAACTAATACTCCTAATTCTACCCTTTATTATCTCCAATAATGCTTCTTCCTGTAGATCAGATAACTTACTAGAAATGATAATGGGTAGGGTATTGTTGCTTCCTAAAAATGCATACTTCAAAAGACTAGGTAATTGCTTCAATTCTACTAAGAGTGGTTTATCTATAGAAGGTGGTATAGGATCATTTTCTCTAACTAACTTTTCGGTTTTAGAAGAATATTCTAAATTTTCAAGGGATTCAGATGTTGACTCTTCATGAGATGTAACATGACAAATTTCATCTACACATGTATCAATTAAGTTATCAATCATGTAATCACCACAAAACTTATCCCAATGCATGTTAGTAAACATTTTAAACACAAAATGCAA
>CATIWQ010292889.1:0-12495 GCA_949673415.1 Euphorbia schlechtendalii
CATTGTGGATTATATCAAAGCTTCTCAACCAATCACAATGAAGAGATGCAATCTTTCACCAATGGACACAACCCTTCGTTTGGATAGACGCAACCCTTCGAACTCTATAAATAGGGCTCCAAACCTCACAAATTTCGTGGCACATGGTATAGAGAGATAGAGGGAAAATGTTAGAGTGCAAATATAGTGTGTATAAATTGAGAGTTCGCTACGTTCTTAAGTGTTAGCGAGAACATGTTTAAGTGATTCGAATCCTTGTTTCTATCACTACATTTCTCTAAATTCTCGAGCGATTGTTGTATAAGTGTACTTGTAAATCACTTATCAATAAAAGTTTTCATTCTTCAATATTCGTTTGTTCGATATTCGCAAAGAATAGCATCCTAGCGGAGGTTCTGTACTGGCTGAGACTGAATTCAAAGCAGATGCAGGAATTGCGGGAATTGATGACTCCCAATAAAGAGTGGATACGGTTTTATCAACTTTAGCTTTCACTTGCATACCTTACAGCTTTGCTTTGCTTTCTACTTGTACTTTCTATTTTGAAGTTTATGATATGTCTATGTGTCATAATATCGTGTATTTCGTGCTAAGTCTTTTATGTTAATCAAGTTATATGCATTGGTGTTAATTTTAAGAGTAGTTTCGAGGTTAACAATATCGTGTATAATCACTGGATTTGTGATATAAAGCTGTTTAGTGAGCCAACATTTTTGGAATGGCAACTTGCTAAATATGGCTTTGTGAGAGCGACCCGTACTAAGCATAGTATTGACGTTGTCCAGGTTTATATAATAGTCTTATCTTGTTTGCGCTAGGATTAGAAAAGTTATTTCATGTGTTGCTCTGGGATGAATCATTGAACATCTGAGTGTGTTGAACCGGGTTTGTTAGATTAGTCTAGTGCATCGTAAAATCTTTGTTAAACTTGCATGTTTACTCTGCTATACTTGTTCGTAGTGAAAATCTACGTATTTAGAGTCTCTCATCTATCACATCTATATTTACTCTACTTTTCATTCTGATCTTCCTTTTCAAAAATCTCAAAAACTATTTTTATTTTTCCTTTACTTTGTGTTTCCTTGTTGATCTTCAGAGCTAATCCTTCCCTGTGGGTTCGATATCTTTTAAAACTACATCGCAACTGTATACTTGCAGTTATCATCATTTTTCTATGTGATAAGCGGTATTGACAACACCTACATTTTTCGTGAACAAGTTTTTGGCATTATTATTAAGGATAAGTCTTATTGGATGAGTATAACCAAGTTTCACGAACAAGTTTTCGGAACCATTAAGGGATTAAACTTATCAGTGGAAAAGTGGCGATCATTATCCTCTCTTTCGTTTGATTTTTCTCTCTTAATACCCTCATCCTTTATTGATCACTTTCAAAGTATTATGGCTATAGTTTCCCAACACTTTAGACACACTTAATACTTATAGGACGTATTCAAGAATTGCCTTTAAAACTCGTAGTAAGAACACTACTAGTTATTACTCCACTTAAAACTTATCAGTAGCATTAAACTAAAATTATATAACTTACACTAAATCATGTTGCATTGAAATATATATCGAAACTTACTTGGAATGTTGCTCTTGAATGTTACTCACAACTCATCCTTGCCAAATGCTAAATGTTGTGCTAAAACGCTCACACTCTCAACGTGTGGTCATACTCGAAATAATTTGTTCGAAATATGCACTAACATCAAACTTGAAATACCTAACACTCACAATAACCTTGGAACATATGTTAGTATAGTATAGGTATGGATAATGTATAAATAACACAAAAATGAAGAAAAATTTTCAAATTCTTCAATTTTTTAATTTATTTAATTTTTTTAGAATTTTGGGATCTAATAATCCCCCCTACACGCTAAAGAACACAATGTCCTCTTTGTGAGAGATTTAACAAAAAACGAGAACATGGAAAACAAACACTAGTCTAAAATTTGAAAAAGAAAAGAAAAGAGTAAAACCCGTTTATTATGAAGGAGAATCCAGGGCCCGTGTCTCGATCGCGAAGCCCTGTCACGATCGTGATTTCCTTCAAAACAGGAACAGAAGGTTTTGCAGTATAACTTCATGAGCATGATCTATAGTCACGATCGCAACCTTCTTTAATCCTTTTATTTCTTCAATTTTTAGACTTAGTACCGTAATCTCTGAGTATTTGATCTCTAGAACGCACTTGCCTTCCCCGGTAACGGTGCCAAAAACTTAATCGAAAGGTTTTGACTTTACAAATTTAGAGGGCTTATATTCGGTGATGAAACCAAAAACCTTATTCCCCACTTCTCCACCGATAAGATAAAAGTTCAAAATACGAACAAGTGTTGTCAATACCGCTTATCTAAATAGAAAAATGGTGACCACTACAAGTATACAGTTTTGATGTAGTTTTAAAAGATATCGATCCCACACTGAATGAATTCGGTTCTTAAGACCAACTAGAGTTATGGAACAAAAATAAGATAATTTGTATTGGAGGGTTGGATGATTGTATGATAGATTGATGAATACACAGATGTATGAACAGACCAGAGAAAATGTAAAATATAAAGATATTCCCTAAAAACAAGTTTAACAGAGAAAAACATGCAAAATCATCAAGAATATTTCTTACACTAAATTTCTTCAACAAATAATGTTCTAGACACCCTAATCTTCAATAATTTACTGCAAAGCAACACATGAGATGACATTTCTAAATCTAGGGTAAACGAATTATGACACTTATAAGAACCTGGATAACATAATTACTATGCTTAGTACGGGTTTCTCTCACATAGCCATATTTAGCAAGTTATCATTCCAAAAATGTTGGCTCACTAAACAACGTTATAATAACAGATCCAGTGATTATACACAATCTTGTTAACCCCGAAATCACTCTTAAAGTTAACTCGAAAGCATATAACTTGATTATTATAAATGACACAAGATGAAATACTCGTTATGACACATAGACATATCATAAACTTTGAAATAAAAAATATAAGTAGAAAAAAAGTAAAGTTATAAGGTATGAAAGTGAAAGCTAAAGTTGATCAAACCGTATCCACTCTTTAATGGGAGTCGTCAATTCCCGCAATTCCTGTGTCTACTTTGAATTCGGTCTCGACTTGTACAGAACCTCCGCTAGGATGCTATTCTTTATCAATTTCGAATAAAAGAATGATGAAGAACGAAAACTTTTATTGATAAGTGATTTGCAATTACACTCATACAACAAACGCTTGAATTTGTGTAGAAATATAGTGATCGAAATGGGAATCAAATCACTTATACATTTTCTAGCTAAGACTTTAAATGTAGCGAAATCTAGATATTTTCTCTCTCTATCTATACACGCATACTATCATTCAATGCCTTCTATTCATGCCATACCATGCACCATAACCCACAAAATTGGTGTGATTTGAACCCTATTTATAGAGTACGAAGGGTTGCATCTATCCAAACGAAGAATCGTGTCTATTAGCGAAGAGTTGCATCACTTCATTGTGATTGGATGCATAATATTATCTTTATCCACAATGGAAAGGCACCTTTTCATGATTGGTTGACTTCCAAAAGGTGTCTTTTCATCTTGTAGTTGATGGCGGTTGATCATTGTTATCTGGTGGTTGGTAGTTCATACAAGTCGTGACCGCGAATCACATGTCATGATCATGACTAGTGGTTGATAACTTTCTGTTTTGAAGAATAACAAGTTGCGACTGCGAATGGGTTTCATGACCGTGAACAATGCTTTTCTTCAAAATTCTTCTTACAACTTTTCCGATCTTTGACAACTTTGATCCTAAGCCAAATCCTTGTGTTCCACGCATCTTTTTCTTTCTTTTTACTTAAAATTCCATTTTTGATCATTTTACTCCCAAGATTTACCTAGTTTCTGCATTTGCATAAAAAACAACTACATACCACGTGAAATCTTTTATATGAAGCATAAAATTAAACAAAACCATATCATTTCATGATTGAAAATGTCATGATAATAAGTGTAAATATACACTTATCACTATGTCCTTGCAGTTTTATGCTATGAAGTAGTCACGGACTTTGTCTCATCAATGCGCATATACATATTAAAACAAAAATGATGCCAACGAGATACAATAATAGACAGTAAGCACTGATAAGTAACAAAGATGCCTTGATTATTATTAATAATAATTCGAAACTGTTTGTACATAATAGCTAATAAAGATATTTCAACTTAATTGTCTCTAGGGCATACATCATGTCTAACATCTTCATCATCTAACCAAAGTTACTTCTGTCTACCATTACGGTTAATTGATCACTGCCTTGATGAAGGTTATGCGAATGGATATCTCATACTTTGTTGATAGATCGGAGGAGACGGTAATCCCATTGAACAAAACATTGACAATGCTCCATTTCAACAAGCTCCTTCATAATCAGGTCCACACAAGGTACACAAAAGCCCAAGATGTGAGGAGGAAGGCCAAGGTAACACCAATAATGTTTCCTAAGGATGTCCTAAAGGAGGATGAAGATGGGTTTATGCTGGATTTTGAGGAAGACAACGAGGATACTAACGACAATGTTCCACTTTCTACAAAGCAAGAGCAAATCTCTACTACTTCTACTCCTTCCTCTCCAAAACCAAAAGTTGGCTCATCTAGGACCAGAAAAAGCCTAGCAAAAACAAGGGCTGGAAATACACCTGACCAGCCTCCAGCTAGGAAAAGAAAGCAGATGAAGCTAAAGACTCGCACTTAGAGGGAATATGAGGCTAGGCAATAGGCTAAGGAAGAAGAGGATGCCAAAGAGGCAAAGGAAACTTTGCACCAAAGGAAGAGCAAGTTGGAAGTCGCTAAAGAGGATGAAACATAGGGGAACTCTAAGAAAGGCAAAGAGAACCCTGAAACAATCAGTCCTGGTACTATCACTTGCATTGAAGATGTAGTTAACAGGCTAGCACAAGGGCACTACAACCAATCATCCATTGAAGAAAAATATTCAAGTGGTGCATAGTGATGAGGATGCTGGTGAAATTATCGAAATCCTTAATCAGGAAGAATATACTCTTCTTGATTCCAGCATCCCAACCCCTTCTTTCACTTAAGTTGAGTCACTTCCAACTCATTCTGAAGTACCTAAAGCTGACCCATCCTTGGGTCAATCAGCTAACTCACAAGTACTCTTAAATCCTTCCCCTATCTCCTCTATAAATCCTAAACCCTCTTCACTTGTAAATCCTTCAAATCCTATTCATGTAAATTCCCAAATTCCCTCTTCTTTTATAAATTCTCCCTCTCACATACCAGATACTATAAATTCCCCATCTTATACTCTCTCTTCTCTTAACCAAACCCAAGACTCGTTTACCTCCTTCCTCACCTCCTCAAACTACCATCATTCCTTCCTTGAAAAACCAAAAACAAACCCTTCTTCAAATGTACAAACTACCTCTCAACCTACCCTTTCTTCAAAATCATCCTCTACCCCTCTAATCCCTCAAATTAGAGAAGTTCTTAATGCAAAACTCTACTCAGGATGGAAAAGCAAGTGAGGAAGGTACTAAGGTAAATTTTAGAGCTAGTGAAGTACCTACCTCCAGCAACAAGGTAGTCCAAGAGGACTTGGCTGATTCAGTCATTTTGGCTCAGATTAGAGAGTTAGCAAGGAAGAAATTCCAAACTGACACTGAGTTGGATAGAGCAGTAAGCCAAGTGCTACTAGCTTAGGAATTTATGGACTTATTCGTGAAAGCTAAGGCTAAGCTACAAGCGTTTGAAGAGCACTGATGTATTCCCTTTGAATCCATCTATTTCAAAGAATTCAAAAAGATTCAAGGAAGCTTGTTTGTGATTTACAATCACCTGGCAAAGTAGATGGCCAAAAGCCTAGTGGACAAGATGGCTTTAGTCCTCAACAGACCTTTTGATTCTCTGACTCAACTCAACACAGCTATCACTTCTATCCCCACATCTACTACTCTTGCTAGCACGGTAGCAAGAAAGATAAAAGGTATCATTGATGTTGCTGCTAAGCAAGTTGAATGCCACCTTGGTAACTCAAGCTACATAGTTTGATAAGTTTGGACAAGAACAAGCCAAAATAAAAAGGAGCATGGATAAAAAGATCGATCTTGTCCTAAAAGAAGTCGAAGTCACCAACGAAACAGTCATAATATGGCAAAATGGATGGAGAGCATGTCCAAGCTGATGGTGAATTATGATAACAAAATTGACCGGGTGATTAAGACTGTTGATGAAGTTTCTAAGAAAGCTGAGAAGCCTGTGCTGAATATCGATGCCCTTATTGATAAAAGACGACTCTATCAAGAAGGCGTAATGGGAAATTTTTGAGGCTATGGGAAAACTCTTCCCTGAATTAACTGAGTCCCTAGACCTAGAAAATTGTCTCTTAGTGCATAAAAAGCTGAATGTTATCAAGGGTCATCTTAAGGATATGTAGAAGCATGTGGATCAACCGATGTCTACTAGAATTCATGATGCAAGGGATATTTACCTCACTACCAGATCTATGTCATCAATATGCCCAAGAATCCTTGATATGGAAGTTAAGCTGAAGATTGCATTATCTACCTCAGATTTCAGAGCTCTGTTGCAGTGCTTTCATCAATTTTCTTGCCAAGGTTTCGACCAAATTGCAAATCTTTCCAGATGCTACCATTTGCTTCTCACTGAGCTGAACAATCAAGACTTCCTTACTACAAAGGGATAGGAGATGCTAGAGCAAGAGATCTCTCCGATGATCATGGGAAAGCAAGATGACTTTCAGTCTACCCTTGACTCTTTTAATGTCTTTCTTGAACAAATTGTGAAAGAACAGATATCACAGAGGGAGAAGGTAGCTGAAGATTCTCTCAAAATTGCTAATTTGAACAAGTCATCTCTACCGAAGCAACCTCAACATTACCCCCATCAGTCTCAATCTCAACATCTACCAAGTCAATTGCACCATCACAGCAATCATCCCAAAAGCTCAGGATAACCTTCCTCTCAGTCGCGCAAATAGCTGTAGATTAGATAGTTATACTTGTAATAAGACTTAAATTGTAATCACTTAGCTCAGAATATAATTTATGTACTGACTAAGAATTTTTCCATTAATGGAAATATTACAAGTTTTTGTCTATCTAAGTTAAGAGCTTCTTAACTTCATTAATTGTTGGGTATGTATGTTGTTTTTGCCTATAAACTATTGTATGAATAAATACAAAGACCAACCTCAAAGAAAAATGAAGTAAGACAAAGTTCCAAATAAAAAACTTCCACTAAGTATGGGGGAGCTGAGCTGAATGAAGAGAATCTAATCAGTATGGGGGAGTCCACACTTACTAAGGGTTTCACGTAAAATGAGGGAGTCCTACATCATCTATCAGGTATTTCTATATCTTTAAACTATTAATTCAATTAATCTCTTCTACTACCTGGTTTGTTATCAATTCCAAAATGGGGGAGATTGTTGAACCTAAGTTAATAGTACCTCATAGTACTTAAAACATTTTAGAAATAACAAACTTTCTAAGATGGTGAAATTGATTGAGTACTAAGTAGACTCTTAATTAATCAAGTTTATTTGTGTTTCTTTAAGGGAAAATAACTCAGTTTATTGAGTGATTAATTAAGTTATGGCTTAAAGTAGGAAAAGTTGATTTCATCCTAGTACTACGTAATTTACAAGATATAGACTCAGTAAAGCTAAGTTTATTTGATGCTTAGAGAAATATATGACACAAATGCGTTCAACGGTTTTTGTGAGGAATAGAATATTCCTTTGATGCTTTTCAAGAGTAAAAGTGCTTAAATTAAAGAAGATATTCAAGTGGTCCTCATAATAAAAAGGTGTCAGTATGGAATGTTTGAGTATCCTCACTAAAGTCTAAGACAAAAGGAATCCTCTGACATGCGTCGTTTCTTAGTGTCTCCCCGCAACTCTCCAACGTAAGCATTTCAACGAATTGCAAGCTTCCACATTGCATTTCATGCGCCTCTCTACTAGAGTAGATTGCTTGGGGAAAATAAGTTTTGGATGCATTCGCATTAACGAATTAACCTCGTGCCTCAACATTTGAAATCTCGGTCTCTAAACATCCTAGAATTTGTTTCAAATAGGAAAATTAGAAAGATATGAAGAGAAGAAAAATTGAAGATAAAGTCAAAATGAGAAGTTTGCGATGGCTACTTCCAAAAGCTTCAAGTATAAGTAGAAGACTGAAGCAAATGTTCAAACTTGGTGAATCACCTCGAATTTCTCAAGAGCTAAAATACTGTACAAATATTCCCAACATTCAGTAATTCCAAATCATGCAATCAAAGGAAACAAAAAGCTTCTAATCTATTTGTAATTAAGAGAAATCACTTAAGATTTAACATTGTATAGGATTCAACATATTCTATAAGTTGAAATCCTCTCTTCAAAATTTCTTTTCAAAAATCTGAGTGACAGTTTGGGAAGGGTACCCAAACTATGTTTGAGTGGTATTTAGAAAGGATGGTACTTTCTATAATAGAGTTTACCCACTATAAAGGCTTCTTCGCCTAAGGAAGGAAGGAAAACACTAGAAGATTAAAGCTCAAAAAGGAATCCGGGAACTGGAGGTAGACTAGGGGCCAAACCAGGATAAAATCTCAGGTGTTATAGTTCTAACCTTTTTCGCTTATCTTTATCGTGCTTTACTCATTCATCATTCTCTCCATTTTACTAGTTTTGCTTGAAAAACTAATCTAAACTGAGTAAAGTACTCAGCAGCAATTGAACATAAATTGTACTAGTAAAGATGAGTATTTTATAGTTTTTAGATCCAACTTAGTAGGTTTCACAAAAAACGCATCTAAAACTAAACTTGGAAAAGTATTTTTATAAAATCTAAAAAGAATCAAGTAATGCATTCACCTCCTCTGCTGTTTATATTAAACTGTTTCTGACCGACAGAGTTAAGCTGCAGAATTTTTCAGTCTAGTTAGGATTAGAGCCATCTTGTCCACTAGGCTCTTGGTGCTCTCTTTAGCTAGATGGTTTAGCAAATAGCTTCCCTTGGATCTTCTCAAATTCTTCAAAGTAGATAGACTCCGTGGGGATGCTTGAGTGCTCATCAAATTCTAGGATTTTAGCCTTCTTTTTGGTGGACAAGTATGTCAATTCTTATGATAGTAACACTTGGCTTATTGCACCATCCAACTCAGCATCAATTTTGAGAGCTGGAAATTTATTCCTCGTTAGCTCTATAATTTTGAGCGTATTTCTCAGCATGAGGGACTTCTCTAATTTGAGGGATTAGAGGGGTTGTGGATGGTTGTGAAGAAAGGTTTGGTATAGAAGAAGTGATTTGTATAGATGGATTTGAAGAAGTGAGGGTTGGTTTAGATTTTACAAAAGAAGGAATGAGAGCTGTTTAATTTTGTCGAGGTGGTGAAGAAGGGTTGATTTTTTCTATAGAAGTGGGTGGAGAAGAAATATGAATAGGGGAATGTATAGGGGAATTTATTTTAGGAGAATTTACAAAAGAAGTATTAACAGGAGGAGAGGAAGGAATTTCAAGATTTACAAATGAAATAGGT
This sequence comes from Euphorbia schlechtendalii, assembly GCA_949673415.1. Classification (NCBI taxonomy): domain Eukaryota; kingdom Viridiplantae; phylum Streptophyta; class Magnoliopsida; order Malpighiales; family Euphorbiaceae; genus Euphorbia; species Euphorbia schlechtendalii. Next base: position 9,573 of record CATIWQ010292889.1, read on the forward strand.
TCAGGATTTATAACAAAATTTGTGGAAGGAATTTTTGGTACCTGTTGGTTGGTTGATTGACCCAAAGATGGGTTAGCCTTAGGTAACTCAGTCTGAGTTGAGGGTAACTTAGTTTGCTGAGAGAGATTGGGATCTTGGATGTTCTCCTCAAGAGGAGCAGATTCTTCCTAGTTGATGACCTCTATGTCATCATCATCCTCGCTGCCACTACGAAGTCAAGGGGTGGCGGAGGTTGGCGGCCACCCTCCCTCCTCCGGAAATGTCAAAGATCCGCCTACGAAGCTCTCTCAAGTTTTGCTGCAAAAAGAAATGAGTAGGAGGCAGCATAGATGTTTTTAAATTATTTTGTTTTCAATACCCCTATACATCATCGTTTCACTAGTTAATTAATACTAAAAACAAAACTCATTAATTGATAGCAAAAACAAAATCCACATTTGTCCTTATTTTACTCTTTTGCAAAACATAAACAACCACAATTTCAAATATTTAATTTCTTTCCCATTGTAATTTATTTAAACATTAAATCTTTTTGTAATTATTTTAATTGGTAATTTCATTTATTAATTTTAAAATAATGTAACACGTTATTGCTTATTTTAATTGTTGTTAGACTCATGTAAAGTAAATCAACGTGTTCATTATTTTATAATATTAAAACAAATTACTAACACCTTAACACAATATTCCACATTAACTAAATTACTTTTTGAAAAACTAGGTGACATTTTAGTTGTCTATAATTAGTTTATATTTAGCGACTGCTAAGGTACATAATCCTTGAATGCTTTTTTCTGTTTATTATCAATGGCAAATCAACGTGGAAGTCATCCTAAAAAGTAGGGGGAAATGTTATATTCAACACAAGTACGTTTATGCAATTTAAAAAATACGAAGCTAAGATGGGGTATTGTTCTTTCTTTATTTAAAAAACAATTTTTCTCGTGCTTTAGTTTTTTTGTAGTCTTAGAAAGTTCGCCCCTCCTTTCACAGAATTCAAGCTTCGCCACTACTTGGTGCTCACAATTTGCACAGTCCTTCTTGGGTAAATTGTGGCAGATTTCTTCCTTTGCACTCCCTTAGCCTTGGAGATAACTTTCTCCACTTGCTCGGTTACGTTAGGACTAATAGTTTCTTTATCCTCTTTAGCCTTCTTCAAGCTCTGCTGAGTTATAGCTTCTCTAGCATCCTCAAATTTCCTCTTTTTCTCTCCCAAAATTTCTCCCAATTCCCTGGAAAACATGCTTTGAATTTTCTTCATAACTTCTGGAGGAGGAGGAGGAAATGATTTGGTTGCTGCAACTTCTTCTTCCTCTTGCCTTAACTTCGCCTCAGCTTCCCTTTGAGCGTGAGTTTCAAATTCGGCTTTTTCTTAACCTGGACTTGGGTTTGGGTAGGCTTAGCTCTTGCCCTTGCTTTTAATGGACTGGCTCTAGGTCTTTGAGCTACCACCTTAGCTCTCAGATTGGTAGGAGTATAGGCGGTTGAGGTTTGCACAAGCTAGGTTGATAAGGGAACTTCTTCAATTGTCCCTTCACTTCAATCCTCACAATCCACAACAAATTCATCCTCATCTTCCTTGACGATGTTCTCTGGAAACAAAAAGGGCTCCACCTTAGCTTTCTTCAGCTTTATGTCTTAAGCTTTAGTATACCTTGTGTGGACTTAGTTGAACTTCAATTTCTTGAAGTGCTGGAAGTCCAAGTTCTTCTTCATCGGTATTATGGTATCTCTACTTTCTCCCAAAAATTTTGAGATATCCATCCTCACTACCTTCGCAATCGTCGTGATTACATGACTATAGTGATAGAGGGTAGTTACTTTGGTGAGATGATGCAAGATCATCACATGCCAATTCAATTGCTTCCCTTATACTATATAGTATACCACACACCTTTCAAAATAGGTGCAGTTGCTAAGGGATCCAGTCTTGGGTAGCATAACCTTGATCAATAGCTCGTGGCAAGCTCTTACCTTCCAAGCCATGCAGACGTAAAAAACTCTCCTAAGCGATAGTCCTTGGGGAGTTCCCAATCCTTTGGAACTGTCACTAATTCTTCATCTTCATTCCTTCTGAGCAATGTACCCTTCAATGACATGTGCAGAATGTTGGCCAACAGCTATGCAGAAATTAGGTAGGAGATCTTCTTAATCTCTATCATAAGGATGTCAAGAAACCCTTTAATGGTTTAGAGGTTTGAGTAGAAACTCCTTATCAATTTCTTGAATACTGGCCCATCAAGGATGAAGAACATACTCAATTTCTATTATTTTATCACCCTATGCATGGTCTTATTCTTCAATAAACCATCATAATCCACTTTGAAAATGAGTCCAAACTCTTGATCTGCTCCCTAGTTGACCTTAGTGAACGTTGTTCCATGGAGCAAAATTATTTTCTCAACAGTACCGTCAATGTTGACAAACATGTTCCTCCTGGATTGGCCTTGAAGAATGAGAGTTAATTTTTATTGAGAAGATTGTAGAAGAAACCGAGTTAAAACAAATTAGGGTTCTTAGAGAAATTTCTTTAAGAAGATTCAAATTACAGGTACTTTCTCTCTCTAGCAAGCTCTCCTTTTTATAGCTAATTTTCCTGCAGCATGATATGCAACTCTCTCACATGCCAATGTCAAGTTTAAATAGTAAGATTGAACATGGATTTAACCAACTTAGTTAAAAGATGTAGTTTTAGTTTTAGACGGTTGCAATTTAAAACGTCATTTTAATAATGTAGCTTTTGAGATTTTAACCAAGAAAACCAAACTAACAAGGTAACATACACTACACCATATATTGGATATGCCAACACCGAAAAAGTGTCGTGTAAAAGCAAAAATGTGTTGGCTTAGGAGCAATGCCTACACTTTTGCCAAAAAAAAGAGTCGGGAAATGCAATGTGGCTATAGCTCCCTATACCGAC
>CATIWQ010292901.1:0-19265 GCA_949673415.1 Euphorbia schlechtendalii
TAGAGTTGATGAATACATTTTCTCTCAATATTATTAAGAGTTTATCAATCTTGCTTGAGCTCTTATGTTCTGTTTAGTGTAGCATTTACTTCATCATCGTGTATGAATTACATCTTGTGCTAGTTGGCTAGGTTTCCATATATTGCATCATGTTGAATCTTTAATTCTTTTGGACAAATTGGCAAAAGACCTACTTCTCTCATGAATATTACAAGTCTTGCTATTTTTTATTTGATATATGCACTGCATTTGTTGTGTTCAATTCAATTCTTCACCATAATATGTTAGAGATATCTACACAACACAACTCATCTCTCTTGAATGATTGAGATAATATGAATTTGCGGGAGTTAGAAATTCAGTTTGGCTTACTATCTACATTATAGACAAGGTCTCAGTTGAAGTGAACCCAAACCCGAACTTGAATCATAATTAAACAGTCAAATTGAATTTTTCAAGTATGTATAATTGTGCCCCCTTAAAGTTAGAATCCTGGCTCCGCCACGGTATAAATCACTTTCACCAATGATATACACCACTCTATGGAGGAAAAAATCATGTAATACCAAATTTTTGTGGGGCATAAATTTGAAATTAGCATTTTATATCAAGTTTTTGTGAGGTTTAAAAGCTGTACGGGTGCTTCATACCAATTTTTTTTGTATAAATCGTTGGTATGAGCTTGCACCAGGTATAAAACTGTGTTAGCAAGCGAAAAAATATTTTCAAAAGTATATCAGTATGAATATTGTTTAAAGATAGAAAACAATCAAAAAAAAAAATTGAAAGCCACGTATACAAAAAATTAACGGACTGTAATATATAATTAAAATGAAAGAAATTAAAAAAGAAAAACAAAGATTAATATAAAATGGAACAAAAGGAAAAAGAACAAAGGAAATTAGAGGGAAAACTCAAAAGTCAAAGCACAGAATCATGAATAAATAAAAATAGGTACACCCTAAAAAAGTTAGTTTCAGGTAACTGGTTGTATTTCCTATGATTTACTTTAGATTTCCAAGTAAATGGTTGGTTTTTTCATTCGAAAATAATAATTGATTAATTATTTAAATATTGAAATACTGTAATTTTGCTCTTTGTTTGAAGGATTTAGTATTGTGATAGTGTTGTTAGCTTCACACACTAATAACAGGATACATTAGAGGGGACCACAAACCCACAACAAAGCTCAAAAAACAAAGGAAATATGACTTCCACAGAGAGAGCAACGTGATAAACATTCAAATATAGAAAAGAATTGTTGGAGCCGTTACAAACAGATTCATTAAGGCCTCAATTATAACTCCCACATTGATGACAACGGTCATATGGTCTCATATATAAAGACTAAATCACTGAAACAGCAAGATACGCTAACATATACACAAACTCTCTACCAAATTGCTTATTATACATTCATTTCCCCTGAAAGCTAACTTTAGCATCGGAGTGGCTACGCCGGACAGACCCGGCCTAGTCCTCTAACTTTGATTATCTTGTAAGTACTTGTGCAGTTTGGATCTCGCGACATCAAGTGATGCGGTGAGCGTGGATCGAACAGAATACTTTCAGTCACTTGACGGATTCTTTCTTTGAAAATTACTTATGGCTGAGTAGAATCCACATACAGACCGCATGAAATAGGTCATGGGAACTGAAGAAAATCCTGGTGTAACAACGGGAGCGGAGCATTTCTCTATGCCACCGCCAAGGTATTCGCGAAGAGGAGGTAGCTCTAATAAGGAGATGGACTGAGCCCGACTTATAGATTCTCACGGGAATGAAATTTCGCTCATAGCCATATAAACTGATTTAGACCGACAATTTGAACAGTGCCAGCAGGAAGGCATTCTAGCAGAAACAAGGCTTTAGGAAAATTTGGCCAAGCAAAATATGTACACTATTGGCGAGGTACAAGGCTCGGTCAATGAAATGAATGCATGTATAGAGCAAATCCTGGCCAATTAAGAAAGAATTTTGAGAATGGAGCAATTCCTATTCCGTAGAGGGTCAAGTTATTCAAGGACCTAAGGGATCGCTCGATCCCAAAGCTATGTTTACAAAAGGAATTTGATACCACGTCAGCCTTCCCAATATCATGACATGCAAGAGTATGAAGATCCTCGCCCAGAGAGAGCAGAGAGACATAGGGAGCGATCCCGAAGTCCCATAAACTCCCAAAGGTGAGTGAGGCTACTTAATGATAACCAGCGAAGGCAACGATCAAGGAGTCTGGTCGTAACCGAACGAGACATTTATCATGAACCAGCCCAGTATCATTATCGTGAAAGGCACCAAAGAGAGAAGCACAGGGTCGATCAGCCATTAATTAGAATACACGCCGTGGAAGAGCCTGAGGTTAGGAGTGTTCAACGAGTCAGAAAACCAAGTCCACAAGCCTCGGTTTATTCTACCGAACCATCGAGAAGAGAACCCACGAGAGTTCCATCAAGAGTTCAAGCCGAAACAACAACGGTCAATCCTTCGGGGAGTGTCATCCCAACAAGAGCAGAAGGAGAGGAGGCCTTACTAAACAAGTTTTAGATGCATGTGAGAGGAATGTTCATTGATGTGGGAATCAACCCAATTACACCAGAAGTGGAGGTAGCAGATACTCTGTTCTCCAGGGCTGTGATGTAGGAGCCATTTAGCAAAAAGTTCCATTATCCGGCCTTGTTAAAATATGATGGTGAGGGGGACCCAACTCAGCATATCAAAACATTTCGACAGAGTTTAATCACGACTGAAGCGATCAACTCAATGATGTGTAAGCTATTTCCTTCCACTTTGATTGGATCGGGACTGTTTTGGTTTGAATCCCTTAAAGCAGGATCGATCAACAATTTCAACGAGTTGGCGAAGGAGTTCTGCAACTTTTTCATCACATCAATTCCTCAAACAAGAACTATACAAGAGTTGCAACTACTCAAGCAAGGAAAGAACGAGCCCTTGGGAGACTATGTTGAGAGATTCCAGAAGACTCTTATGCACATTAAGGGTTGTAATGTATATGTTGCAGTAGATATTCTTGCTCAAAATACCAGGAGCGCCGATCTAAAGAAGGATATTTTTACAAGGAGACTAACCTCGCTTACTGGAATGATGAGTAGAGCAAGGGGCTGGATAGCTTATGATACACATCAACAACAATTGGGAACCCTGGAAGTCACAGCTCAACAAAATCAGGCGTTAGGAAGCAAATCTTAACCCTAAGGTCGCTCGGAATTTAGACGGAATAATTTTTCCAAGGATTTGATCCCGTTGAGGGCTTTAAGGAAAGAGATCTTATATTGGGTAAAGAGGTAAGGCCAACATATCGATTACCCCCCAAGATCGAGGTAACATGGAAAGCCTGGAACTTATTGTGATTTCCATAAGTGTGAAGTTCATGATATAGAGGAGTGTAGACAGTTAGCGCAAGATCTTAATAGACGAGCGGTAGAAGGAAAGATCAATCGATTCTTGGCCCACCGATCGAGGGAAGAAAGAAGAGATTATAGTAATCATAACCGACCCCTCTGTCGAGAGAAGAGAGGCATCAAAAAGCCCCACAACGTAGGGCCGTGATTAACGTTATTACCTGAGAACTGGTAAGTAGAAAGCACAAGACCGAGGGAGGTACAGACAACACTCGTAGAGAAAATGGAGTGCTATTCAGCTTTTCTCATTTGTCTAGGCCTGCCCCGCACTCAGACGCACTCGTTATTGAGATGGAGATAAATGACTTTTTGGTTAAACGGGTATTGGTTGACACTGGAAGCTCGTTCAACATTCTAACTAGAGCCACTTTCAATGCTCTGGAGGTGGACCTGAATAGGCTTTGCTTGGAGTCTAACCCCGATCATTGGCATTGGAGGACAGCCTGTTGTGAGCACGGGGATTTTTATTCCCGACTCGCGAGTTCGATGATGAAGCTGTAATTTTCCCTTATTAGCTTTTTTGCATTTTGCAGGGTCCCAAAATCGTCCGGAAATCATCTGCCTTGTTTCTTTGGGCCTTTGTTCCCTTTAAAAAGCCCAAACTTAGAAAAAATCCACTGCCTCATTCGATATCATTAACAATATTGTTGATATCGTTCAACGATATCCTTTTATATCATTGAACGACATCTCGATATCGGTCAATGATATCAAACGATATCGTTTAACGACATCATTATAATCGTTAACGATATCGAGTTTACAGACAGTCAGAAAAGGCAGGTCTCGCATTATTCAACAAAAAACACCCATCCCTCACCTATAATTCGGACTTTTTTTACCATACACCCTGTCAACTTGTTGCCAACCCATGTTGACCACTAGGGGGGAGAAATAATGAAGAAAATGACAAAATGAGTGGGTGCAAGTGGATGACTTTTGGATTGAAGGGAGTCCACAAATGGAGAAGGGTTTCAGTCATTGAGGGGGGGATTCTTTCCAAAGAAAAACATAAGATCTCTGCAGCAAGAACTCAGCAAAAATAACCACCAAAAATCCCAAACACAAACACCAAAAACCAAAGTTCAAAGTTTATGTTTTAGAGATTCTCTAAGATCTAAACCTAAAGGAAGAAGTATCTCTTGTTCTTCCCTTTATCATTTCACTTACTACATCCAGGAAGCACTGCCTTCCTTAAAAAAAAATGAGACCTCTAATCTTTGTTTTCGTTAAAAAGCAAAACCGAACCAAAGAAACGAGGAGGACTTTCCAGGCGTTTTCATGGACCAAACAAAGTGGATTCACAGCTACGGGGTAAGCCTCTGAGTTCCTAGAGTCGTGCTTCATGTGTTTTTATCATATATATGTGTTTATGTACGTGAAAATGTAAATCGGCAAAAAAAGGAAAATTGCATGTAATCTGTCTATCGATATCGTTGAACGATGTCAACGATATCGTTCAACGATATCAAACGATGACGTTAACAACATCGTTTTCCAGGCAGAATACGGGCAGAATTTTTGGAAAATTTCCAGATTTCGATTCATGTTCAAGAGGGTTAGTGGCAACCGTTCAGACTTGAGATCTGAGTTTTCAGTAACATGAAGTGTATATGCGAAAATTTTACAAACCTGAGTTTTATTTATCGGAATGTTATTTTATAGGCTTTAATAATCTTTTTTTTGGAATGTTTTAATAAATATCACGATTCATGATTTCGGACCTAGATTTATTTCATGTTGGATTGTTCTGAAGTGCATTAGGAAACCTCCATGAAGGGAACCGAAATTCCTGGATAACCAGCCCAAAAATTATTTGCATGCGGCAATTTCACTAAAAATGGCTAAAAAAAATTATGTGTTTAAAATGAATCCATTTTTGTTTAAAAATAATTTCAAACTCTCAGATGTTTTAAACTAGACCATACGGGTCTCATGAAAGTTACAATGAACATACTTGGAATTATTTGTGGCGTGCCGTATTTGCGCTAACTGTTGTGGATGCAGGTAGTCTGGGATAGATGTATGTTAGGATTTATTTTCCTTCGGGTATTGCTTTTCTTTTCAAAAATCAAATTTAATATTTGTTAGACACCGATGTATTTTAGGCGATTGTATTCCTTAGATTCTCGATGTATTTAGGTGATTTGTAAAAATCCCAAACTCGATGATGTAATTAATACCCCGTAGAATAGGCGTATTTAATTCCTTACGTGTTTACTTTCCGTAATTTACTTATCATTTTATGCATGCACGATAAATATAAACTGAAAATATCTAGTTTAGTTCGAATATTATAAACGTGGTTTCTCATTCATAGTGTAATTTAACTCAAATGACGACGAAATAGATAACTCATCTCGTACTCAAATCTCTACTTTGTGGTATGGGTTAGGCATACGGATCTAAGCTGTACCAAATATTCCCGGAAGAGCTAATCCGGGTGGCGACTCTGTAACACAGACTAGAGATCCTGATCTCGAGTCTTTTGTACTTGGAACCCATTTATTTTCAAGAACAACACAATTTTCCTTCATGGGAACCTCTTTTCCAACGTGCTCTATCGCAACGTTTTCGAAAACCCCACGCCCCATCTCATGGGGCCGGTGTCTCGCAGTGTCCGCATGGGACCTCCGAAATGTCATCCACTCACAATGGCGACTCCGCTGGGGACATCTTTTTTATAAACTTAAAAATTTAAAAGATTTTTGGGTGAGTATTGAAAAGTCGTCAAATGAGTTAACCCATTTTTAAAATATCGAACAGAGCATATGCATTAGACGGATTAGCCATTAAGGTTAGGGTGTCCTATTTTGACCGAGAAGCTTGCGAAAGTATACTTCGTGACCCCATGGTGATCAAAGGAACTCGGCGAGTGGATCACTTGTTGCCATACTGCATGGACTCTCTTGAAAAGGGGGAAAAGTGTATCATAGTGCAACAAGAACCATCTACATCAACAACCATGACCAAGCTCATATAAGGAAACCGTAGACACTTTCCCTAGGTTTACCAAAACAAATGCATCTTTTTGTGCAAGTTCGCTCCTTAATACTCCATGGTATTAAGATGATCAAAACCTAGATTTAGAAGCATACCCCTTATACGCGGGAGACATAAGGTTGGAAGAGATACGTTGTGTGCTATGTGCTACGTATTCATCACATCACCACATTTATTTTGCGAAGAGCATCATTGCTAACCCACGATTTATTGTGCAGACACAAATTATACACACACATGTCATTATCATGTCACCATTTACCTAGAGCTAGATAGACGCGATGAGACAACGTCACCTAGGATTAGGATCACCCATGGTCAAAATGAGTGTTTACCGAACACTCAGACCTCTATCCGTTTATATTCATGGAATTCTAAGCCTAGGGTATGACACGTTGTTCTACCCCGAACTCGTACCTAAAATTATAGACGCGACGAGATAGCGTCACCTAGGATTAGGGTCACCCATGGTCAAGAAAAGTGTTTACGGTACACTTAGACCATTGTTTGTTTAGATTCATGGAAATCTAACCCTAGGGTATAACACGTTGTTCTACCCAAACTCATACCTATAAGTAGAGACGTGATGAGATAGTGTCACCTAAGATTAAGGTCACCTATGTTTGTGTTCTCACATGTGAATCTCTTGGAACACATCACTCCCAAAACATAGGGTATAACTCACTATTTTTCCCGAATTTGAACTCGTCAAAATTGATACATAGCCCTCATGGGTAAAAGTGTATTATCACATGGATGATACGCGATCGTTTATCATTTTTTCAGTTTGTTTGTTTCAAAAGGATTGGCAAACTTACCATTTTTCTTGCCAAAACGGCATCCTTTTACTTAATACCTCATAGGGTATAACACCTTGTTCTACCCGAAATTGAACATGTCGAGAACAATCGATAGTGATTAGTTCTCAAAATTAAAAGCGCATTATCACTTGGATAATATGCAATCCTTTGTCATTTTTTGGTCCGTTTTATTTCAAATAGATTGGCAAAATGCAAGTCACACATCAACCACATGCCTATTACCACAAGGGTAATACGGCAATCCGCTTTTTTTGTTTCAAAAGGATTGGCAAAACACGGATCACCTTGACCTCAAGCACTCACCACACGGGCCGGGTCTTTTGAGTCACGTCTTTGTTAATAATGACTAACCTTAGTTTGTTTCAAAAGGATTGACAAACCACACTTATCTTTCGCAATGACTTTTTACTCATCATAGCACACTAATCTTTGTATTGCAGCCATTTCATAAACATTACATGCACTAGTCCATAGTCAGTCGAGCATGCATCTCATTTCTGACGACAGTGGTTATGTTTGCTTCAGATAAGTCTTGGAGAAGGTCAGCTCGTCGGCTTGTTCGAATCTCTCCCATCGTGGCTCACCGAGCAAAGTCATCCATAGAAGGTTTCCCATACACGGATTCAAGCGAAGAATCGGGTTCAGATTCGGGTTCAGGGTTCAGCTCAGGATGAAGATTAGCATCCAGTTTGAGACATATCCTTGAAATGGCAGAACAACCAAATGTATCCGGGGGAACTAATCAACAGAATCAGGATAGGCCAGCTCCTCAATCTAGTATTGGCCAAGAAATAGCCAATGCTCTCAGCACAATTCTCTACAACGACCAATTCACTTAGGCCATACAATACCACTCTCTCCCTAGACAGCTAGAGGGCATGATGACTGACCAAGAGCTCATTGGGAATCTCCAGGGTCCAGCTATAACCATCTATCCTACGGCTAGGAGACCAGGCTCTGCTCCCCACACATTCAACACCTAGTTTGGTGTAAGCAGCCCACAAACATTTGGCCAAGCAAGGCCAAATTTTACTCAATAGCAGTTCCCATTTCCATCGGGACAGATAAGTTTTGGCATCGGTCAGGTATCAAGCAATAGTGGTCAGATAGCGAGAGTGTTAGATCGTTTGATTGCGGAGCAGTCAAATCAACACAGGCAGCCGAGTTACCATCAGGGATTTCATCAGTTTGCAACCGTAATAAGGCTAGAAGGACCATCGTCAGGTTTCATCCCCACGGCACCCTTTTATCCTCAGTCTAGACCCGTCCCTACATTCCAAACTCCATCCTTTGGGTATGGCACAGCAACGCATCATCTGGGTTAATTCTCAGCACAACCAAACCCAACACTTCCTCCAAGGGGTCCCACTCATCCCCAAGGTCTTCATAATCCAAACGACTTCCAAGCTAGGCCGGAAATGGGTTATTCAGCTTCTCAGCCCAGGATGGAGGAATTTGGCATGAGTTTTTAACCACTCGTGGTGGACATATTACCCAAGGGTAAACAGGTGTGATTCCGAAGTAGCTGATGATTGGAGACGATGACACACTACTGCCAACTTTTGCTATGACTCAATTCGAAAAATAAACGGGCAATACTGATCCTCGTGCACACATTGCCCACTACCAGAACGTGATGAGGGCTTTGAGGATAAGTGATTGCATGATACCCAAATTATTCATCGTTACACTAGGGACCCCTGTAAATGAATGGTATAGTCATCTACCAGTGGACATAGCTTATGATTGGGGATGTTTGTCCCAAGCAATGGTGGACCACTATGGCTTAACACCTTGATAATCACCACAATGCAGAATTTGGAAGCAGTGAGGCAGAAGCTGGGGGAAAGTTTCAAGCCTTATTTTAAACATTGGATGGCCATACAAGTCAGATTACAGTCTCGACTAAGTCTGCCGGAAATGATCAGCAAATTGCTGGATGGCGCATTACCATCTTATCACAAAAGACTTGGGTCGGAAACCTTCTATAGTTATCAAGAGGTGTTTCAGCAAGCAGAGAAAATAGAGCGTTACAGCGCTATGGAAGAAATTGTGGAGTAGCCTTCCAGCAAGACGTGGACTAGGAGAAATGACTCAGGGTCATCATCCTCTAAAGGAAAGCAAGCTGTGGTCTAGCTAATCCAATCTAAGCCTGTTACGGCTGTAAGACTATCAAAGGAGGAATACAATGGAATCTCTCCTTATGAAGCTAACCTTGGCTTTCTTTTCTCTAAGCTGCGAGAGTTAAAGCAGCTGAGCTGTCTGAAAACCTGGTCGCCACCTAGCCGAGAAGACAGGCTAAATTTCTGCAATTATCATGTTGTTGTGGGGCATCACACAAATAATTGCCAAGACCTTCTAAAAGACATCCAAAAGCTGGTTGAGGATGGAGTGGTGGCGAAACCAAAGTTGGAGCCGAGCACGAGGACCAAACCGCTCACACAATTCGATGGGGCAGTAAGGATGATTAATTCCAATTTGGAGGAAGAGCAGGTCATGAGATGCTTGAGGGAAGTGTCCGGTGAATCTGTGATGGTTATAGAAATAAGGACGGACGGAATCCCTTCAAACCAGATTCTAGGCATGCTGGCTCAATCAGCGCCACGGGCGAGTTCTGCTGAATTAGTCCCAAAACATATCGAGAGCATGACAGACGACTATGACTTGTTCGAATCCATGTACGTGATGGACAGAATGGATGAAAAGGTCAAGGAAGCTGAAATGAAGAAGCAGCAGGCTAAACTCATAGACCTAGATGCGTATGTTCTCAAATCCCGAAAGCACGGAGGCAAGGATGAAACTCATCCCTTGGAGGAAGTGTTGCACATGAAAGGTCTGATCAACTTAGATTCTTACCAATTGAAGAGGAGGCGTGAGGAACCGCAATACCCATGGTAGACACCCATTGAAACCAGGGTAATGGAGAATGGAATCTTGCTAGTGACCCGCAGTGGGGAAGTTTTTAGAAATAACCCAATCTAGCTTAGAAATTCCTTGGCCGAGGAAATCAGTAGGGATAACATGGAGTCACCTCTACCACTTGTGGTAAATGAAGATGAATTGGAAGTAGACCCCTTGGTCAATCAGCTTAAGAACACCCAGGCCAAGTACATCATATGGCAGCTTTTGCGTTTCTCCAAGGCACATCGTCGAGGGTTAGTGCAGAAACTAATGGAGATGGAAGCGACACTGAATACTTCGGTGATTGAGATGTGCTTAGCTATAGGGAAGGGGATACCCCTGAAGAAAATCCCTGCCATCACGTTTGACCAGTCAGATCTTCCACCAGAATGGAAAAATCATAACAGGGCCCTCTTTATCAAGGTCAATATCTTTGACAGATCCATTCCTTGCGTCATGGTGGATGATTGTTCGGCCTTGAATTTGTGTCCGCTTAGGGTGCTACCTTACCTCGAATTAAGTGAAGCTATGTTGGAAAGGTTCGACACTATTATCCAGGCCTACGATGACTTGAAGTGTGGGGTGGTAGGTACATTCACTACAACCGTGGTGGTTAATGGGGTAGAATCTGAGGTAAAATTCACTGTACTGGACATACCTGTTTCGTACTCCTTGCTACTAGGAAGACCCTGGATCCATGCCATTGGCGTAGTGCCCTCCACACTCCATTAGAAGATCAAACTGTTTCACCAGGGAAAACTAGTTACTATAGAGGCAAACGAAGAGTCTGTAATGGCGGTAGCGACCTTCGCAGAACAGGGTCCACGGGTGGCTATAATCAACCAACAAGAAGCAGAGAAGAGGAAGACGATTCCCATAGGCTACCGCTACTTCTCGACAGGTCTGAAATGAATGATGAAGAGGCAGGGTTTTATTCTGGGTAGAGGTCTCAGAAAGTATCACTAAGGGATAGTGGAAGCCATAAACCCTCTCATGCTGACCCCTAAAGCTGAACTTGGGTTTACCCCCAAACATAAAATCTACGAGCTCAAACGACTACTTTTCTGCAACATGGTTAGTGTGTGCACCATCGAAGGGGAGAAGCAATACTTGGGGGATAGTGAACCCATGGTGAGGAATGGAGAATCTGTGCTAAGATTTGAAATCTTCAACGATGTGTACGACTTCGCCAAGGAGTGTATGCTGGCTCTAATCAATGAGTTTGTGGATGGCTCAGGATGCTCTGAAGAGGTTGATGCAGAAGGGAGAGTGCAAGCTATTGCCCCAGAAGTTGTTGTTGTAGTAACCAAGGCCAAAGGGAAGTCCAAGATGTTCATCGAAGATGAACCCGAACCTGAACCCATGACGGATGAAGTCCAGGATGCCATCGAAGCCATCACCAAGGCCCTTGCAATCTTGATGAAGAAGGATGGGAATGCCAAAGACCTGCTAGCAGCAGCCATGGAGGCAGTCACCAAAGCTGCCACCATGGAGAAGAAAGTAAGACCTGCTGACCCACCGTTGAAGAGCCAACTGCAGTGAAAAATGAAGACCCTCCGCTTGTGGGGGAGAGTGATGCTAGTGATGTAATTTTTAATATTGCGAATATTTTTTATGTTAATAACTTTGCCTATGAGGCATTTCATTTAATGAATAAGAACTTTGCTTACTTGTTTGATGTCTCGCCAGATGGCAACATGCATTTTCATGACTATTCGCATAATGTTTTCAGCATAACTGATACCTCATTGCATGAAATCAATTTAGGTACTGATGAGTCACCTAAAATGGTGATGATTTCGAGTGAACTGACTCTTGAAGAAGAGCATGAGATGATAAATGTACTTAGAAAACACGTGGTAACATTCGCTTAGTTATATGAAGACATGCTAGGTGTCGATAGAGATATCACCGAGTATAGAATCCCAACTACGAAGATTGAGAATGGAGTGGGCCGAAAAGGTGAAAGTGGAAATAGCCAAACAAATAGAAGCCAAGTTCTTAGAAGTGGTGGAGTATCCTACATGGCTGGCCAACATTGTTCCAGTTGCAAAGAAGGATGGGAAAGTTCGGGTATGTGTTGACTTCCTGGATCTGAATAAAGCCTCGCCAAAAGATGATTTCCCTTTGCTTCATATCGATGTCTTGGTCTACAACGCTGCTAAGGTTGTCATGTACTCGTTTATGGACGATTTCTCGGGGTACAATCAAATCCTCATGGAAATCGAAGATAAGATCAAAACTGCCTTCATAACCGAATGGGGGGTGTACTGCTATAAGGTTATGCCTTTTGGATTGAAAAATGCCGGGGTAACCTACCAAAGAGCCGCAACAGCCCTACTACATTACTTAATACATAAGGAGGTTGAAGTGTATGTGGATGATATGTTGGTCAAATCCAATACTCATGAAGAACATCCTGCAGTCCTCGATAGGTTTCTTACCCGAATTGAGAAGTACAATCTACACCTCAATCCGAAGAAGTGTGTATTTGGGGTCACCTCAGGAAAGCTATTGGGGGATATAGTGAGCCAAAGGGGAATAGAAATGGACCCTGATAAAAGCTGAGCCATTTGGGAGATGCCAGTATCGACAACAAAGAAGGAAGTACGATCATTCTTGGGATCACTGCAGTACGTTAGCAGGTTCATCGCCCGTTTAATCACTATCTGCGAACCAATCTTTAAGTTGCTTCGGAAATAACAACCGGTAGTTTAGAATGACCAATGTCAAATCACGTTCGACAGAATCAAGCAATATCTGATCAAACCGCCTGTCTTGAAGCCTCCCACTCCAAGACGCCCTCTTATTCTCTACTTAGCTGTTGAAGAGTCCTCTATTGGAGCCATGCTGGTACAAGAAGATGATAGCAAGAAGGAACACGCGATATACTACTTGAGCAAGAAGTTGCTGGAGTATGAAGCTCGTTACACGGTGGTGGAGAAGATTTGCGCGGCAATGATATGGTTGACTAAGAAGCTACGTCACTACTTCCAATCCTATCGAATCAAGGAAGTGGCTAAGGTCGAACCCATGAGGTATTTGTGCTAGTCTCCCACATTAGCAGGCAAGCTTTCTCGATGGTTGTTACTCCTCTATGAGTTTGACATTGAGTACGTCACCAGGAAGGTCATCAAAGGCCGAGCAGTGGTAGAATTCTTAGCCAATCAGGCAATAGACTCCGATTATGTGGAAAACTTAGAGTTCCCAGATGAGCAGTTATCTTTGGTAGAAGAAGTTAAAAGAGAGTGGATAATGTATTTTGATGGCCTTGAAGTGGTTTTGATCACACCACAGAACGAAGTAATTCCGTTGTCGAAACGTTTGGAGTTTCCATTCACGAATAATGGGGTAGAATATGAAGCATGTTTATTTGGATTGGAAGTACTAAGGAAGGTGAGAGCTGAGGAAGTCTTGGTTATCAGGGATTCAGCTTTGGTAATTCGACAAGTGATCGGTGAGTGGGAGATCAAGGAAGATTCACTTCGCCCATACTTGGAAGCAGTCTAGGAAAGCTCTGCTAAGTTTGAAAAATGTATCTTTCATCATGTGCTACGTGAAGAGAATCAAATGGCAGACTCCTTAGCCATTCTAGTCTCTTTGTGGGAAGGGCCCCAGACCCAACCCATCAAACCATTAATCCTTCAATCAGCCAAGGAGCCCTTTTATTGCAGAGCAGTGACAGTTGATGAAGATTCGGACTCGGATTGCTGGTATTTTGACATTGTCCGGTTCCTGAAAGATGGGATCTATCCTGAGGGTGCTACAGATTCTAAGCGCACTTCCCTTCGTCGACTCACCATCCAATTCAGGCTTCTCGACAATGACTTATTTCGACTCACTTCAGAGGGTTTATTACTTCGTTGTTTGACTGAGAAAGAAGCTCTGCTTGTTATTAGAAGACTACATGCAGGAGATTGTGAGCCACACATGATTGGTTTATCCCTAGCAAAGAAGATACAATGTCAAGGGTATTACTGGACCACTATGGTTACGGATTGCATCGCAAAGGTTAAGAAATGCCACGAATGCCAAATCTACGGGGACCTTAGTCATCTGCCTCCCTCGGATCTACACAATTTATATACTCCTTGGCCATTCTCAGCGTTGGGATAGATATAATTGGAGAGATTCGCCCTTCCTCCGGCAATGGCCACAGATTCATCATAGTGGCATTCGACTACTTTTCTAAGTGGGTAGAAGCCGAATCCTACTCCAACATCACCCCCAAGAAAATGGCCAAGTTCATAGAAAAGCACATCTTCACTCAGTATGGGATCCCCAATCACATCATCTCAGATAATTTCAATTCCAAGGGGCGATAATAGAGCTCATTGAGAAATACGGTATCAAGCATCACGCTCCTCACCGTATAAACCGCAAGCCAATGGGGCAGTTGAGGCAGTTAACAAATCCATAAAGAAGATCCTGAGTAAGATGGTGACTACTTACTGAGATTGGGCAGATAAGTTACCTTTTGCAGTCTGGGGTTATAGAATGAGCATTCGGACCCCACTAATCAAACTCCGTTCTCACTCGTGTACGGATGGAAGCAGTTTTACCAGTAGAAACAGAGATGGGATCTTTAAGGATAGCACTGGAAGCCAAGTTAGGAGAATCGGAATGGGCCAGAGCAAGATTCGAATAGCTTAACATGATTGACGAGCGTCGCCTCAAAGCTTTAGATCATCTGCAAATGTATCTGCAACGGATGGCCAGAGCATATAACAACAAAGTCAAGCACCAGAGGCAACCCCTAAAGGTAGGAGATTTGGTATTAAAGTAATTAAAACCTTCAAACGTGGACATCAGAGGAAAGTTCAGACCCAACTGGGAAGGCCCGTTCGTAGTTAAGAAAGTGCTAAGTAAAGGAGCGGTCAAGATCATGGATATGGACGGCAACGAATTCGTCAACCCCATTAATCAATACAGGCTTAAGCGCTACCACATTTAGGAAAAGAAATAAATCCAAAAAGTAGTACAAAATAAAAATACATATGTAAATAAGCTCATCAGCCGATACTCTGTTGGTTGAGAAAAAATTAGGGTTTTTTCTTTCTTTTCTTTTTTCTTCCCAAAAAATAAGATAGTCCGCTGAGTTGAAAACCCGAAAAGGGAGATTCAGGCAAAACTTAGGACAAAAAGAGTGAGGAATAAATTCATTAGTTAGAAAACCTGAGAGGGCTATCTAATGATAGGAGTCAGATCACTCGAAGTATTTGTACTTCAATTCATTTCATCAATAAAGATATCATTTCTAGCTGAAAATGTTTAATGTGAATGTTCAGGGAAATGCATGAATGCCAATGGCTAAAACGTCACAAGTAAACAACCAACTTTTTTATGATACAGTTAGTTCAATAATTTGTAATTAGGAAAAGAAAAGACAAATATATCCGATAGAGTAATACCACATGGGGTATGCCCTAAGCAAAAGTCGATAAGTGTTTCTTCTTTAAAATAGCATCATTCTCAATGATTCATCAAACTGGCTCTATCCATGATCATAAGGGCTCAGCTTGTCTTCCTCTCTCAACCATTCACTTGTTACCCAAGCGTAACTCCTAGGGTCTGTCAGAGACCTAATCGCTCCTAACCATCCCTGGTAGAACCGGTCAGTCTCTGTAGTCTCTATTACCCCGTAATCAAGACTAATAAATTGAGTGTGTTGACTCTATAAGATCGGTAACTTGTTCAACCAAGAATGGTGCCACTCGGAAACCTGAAAGGTGCATATGTCACAGGGTATCCTCTGGCATCTCCCGTACTGCCTACAGATACGACTTGGCGAGTAGAAGGTGG
This sequence comes from Euphorbia schlechtendalii, assembly GCA_949673415.1. NCBI lineage: Eukaryota > Viridiplantae > Streptophyta > Magnoliopsida > Malpighiales > Euphorbiaceae > Euphorbia > Euphorbia schlechtendalii. The sequence goes on from CATIWQ010292901.1 coordinate 15,947, forward strand.
AATGGTACAAGCCCATCAGCAAAATCCCATCCTCATGCATTAAGATGGCGAAGTGAGTGATTACCCACCAGGGGGAAAGCCAACAGATCCTGTCATCGGAGACCTGGCCGAATGCTTTAATCCAGTCCTGTTCAGCCATCTGGGAATGTCCTAGGGTGATCAAACCTAGCCTGTTGTATGTGATGGGTGAATAATCAGAAGGATTCCCCTTTGGATCGCCAATCAGGGAAAGCTTCTCCAATAACCAAACCTGATACAAATCCCGTTTAGTAAAATAAGAGAAAGGGGAAAATCAGTAATCATTACGGGCTTACCTCGAGAAGCATGAAATGATCATCGACCAGGTCAAGGTAAGTGACAGCAACATCCATGCTAATGAGATTCTCTGCTAGTGCTAGGGCAGATGGAGAAATCCCCTGATAAAGTGGATCGATAACGGATATCAGCTGGAATGGGGCGGTAGGGCCAACTCCGCAGATAAACTCTGATATTAGGAGTAGAGCTACCATTTATAGCCAAGCAACGTGAGATCTCGGGGCATTGATGCACCACTCCAGTATAGTTCAACTCGAAATTCCCCAGGAGACAGTGGGTGAGCAAGAAAAGAGGCCACGGAATCCAAATTCCACAAACCCTGGAGATCAGCTTCAGCACCAAAGCTGTAGGATGAGATTGCTAAAGGAAAAGCCCGAAGGCAAGGGATTCCTAGAATAGCCTGATACTCCTCGATCATTAGGCACAGCTCCTGTTGAGAAAATCGGAAGACATGGGCGATCAGATCCCAAAATGAAACTGTAGCCCTGACTAAAGCTATGTTCACAAGGCGGAATGCAAGGTAGCGGAGGCCCTGTAAGCCGAATCTATCAAGTTTATCCCAGTCAAGATTCTTAAGTGTGCGCAAGAAAGTGCAAAGAGCTCGATGAAATCTCTCAAAAACCTATGTAGCCTACACATGCATTAACCACATACATTAGCAATTACATTCATTCATTCATGCATATACGAAAGCATCCGCAAACAAGCAAGAATGTGCATGAAATGAAACATTACATATGAGGATCTGGCACTCGAAGGCCAAAACCCTCTCCTCCTGAAGTTCTCAAAAAGCTTTACAAAGATAAAATTATTGGAAGAGGTCTGGTTTGGGATATGACAGTAATTTTGTAGCGGAAACATCCAATCAAATAGTCAATGGCAATTGTGCAAATGTGTTAAAAGCCCCCGAAAAGTTACAAATAAATGTTGTCCCAACAACTGAAGTCAGAAGGAAAATAGAAAAGGCTAAATCTAAGAGGAATCCTCCTCATCCACTGCGGCCCCGGCAATGAGGCTGTTGTCCTCTGGGTCCCTGCTCCCTGACCTGCCCCAGTGCACCCCCGACCGAGAAGGAGTCCCTCGGTGCCCCCTAGATTGGCTCCCACCTGACATCACTGGACGAGCAGCCCTCTGAGTTTGAGTCTGAGACTGGGCCAGCTGTCTCTCTAGGTCTCCCATCCTCAGAGTTAGATCTCTCACATGACCCTCAAGGCTTTAGACAGTAGCTTGAGAGTTCAGAAGATCCTGGTACTCATTAGCGATCAAAACCTGCAATGGAGAACATGCATCATAACATTTAAAAATTTAAAGGGCATGCACAATCATCTCACATGCATGTATAATTAGTGCACATTTTCATGAAATTTTGTGAAGGATTACCTCGGTGGTCCAGTTCTGCACGATGATCAGTTCACGGGTAGACAGGTAGTTGCAAATATATTACTCAGCATCTGCCCGGGGAACCTGCCATTTGAGAAACAAGGTCAAGATAAGAATCGAGGGAATTGAAAATCAAAGCATCAAAGAATGAAACTCACATGGGTGGTATCATCAGGAGCAAAGCTCACGGGATACGTGCTTTGGGGCAGAGTGTAGTCCCGTCGCTCCCCCACTCTCGCCATTAAGTAGAAGTTGGTATCCAGATATGTAGTGGAATGGCCCTCCACAAAGCTAGGGATGTGATACATCCGGTCCCCAGAGCCTGACCGATGTGCTCGAGCTTGCTTCCCTACGTCAATCTGTTTAACAAAAGCAATAAATACTAAAAACATTCCAAAGGAGATCAAGTGTAGAAGAGATTCATACCCTCAAAGAGCTCGGGCCGCATCTCTGTAGTCCCCGCTGCCAACAAGACCGGCATCATCAGCTCTCATATTACCATGACTGCCGCTACCGCCTCCACCGCTGAAGTGTCCACCCGGACCATCATCACCGCCGTTGCCATCTCCGTGTAGCTCCTCCTCCTTGTTATCAGAGGAAAACACTCCCATCACTTCCGCCACCTTTCGGCGGTGCCAATCCTCGGTGTTGTCATCAGTGATGCGAGGGCAAGGAGGGATCAAGTGCCCCAGGTGTGCCAGGTACGAACCACCAACGGAAGGAACTGCCACGTTGCTACCCTCGAACAAGGTAGCATGATCCTCCATGGATCTAATCTTCAAATGTAGCCAGAAGATGCCGGTAGGAGGATGGGGAGGTACAGGTTGCTCCGCGACAGTCGAGGTCTGCCAAGATCGGACCCTCTCCCCCAAGTACCACTCGAGAGAGAGGGGAGACTCCAAGACCAGTCGATGGTCGTCAACATTCATCTGCACGGTCACCACTGCATCCCGGTTCGGCACCAGGATCCAAGGGTCCTCATTGATCTGTAATCACAAAAAAGGAAACACACATTCACAATGGGATTATCAAACAAAAGAGGTAACCAAGAAGTTAGAAAATCGCTTTTACACCTCCTCTCGTGTGAGGCCACGATGGCACTCTATTCGCTACTTTTCTACTGATAAGTTTAATCAATAATAGTTCCAAAATCTCATGAACTGTTGGCTATTAACTACACCAAAAACTTGTTCACAAATAAATGTAGGTGTTGTCAGTACCTCTTATCACATAGAAAATTGATGATAACTGCAAGTATACAGTTGCGATGCAATTTTAAAAGATATCGATCCCACAAGGAAGGACTAGTTCTAAAGATCAAATAGGGAAGTAAAATAAAAAGAAAATAAAAATAGTTTTGAGATTTTTTTGTAAAGGGAAGATCAGAATGAAAAGTTGAGTAAATATAGATGTAATAGATGAGAGACTCTAAATACGTAGATTTTCACTTTGAATAAGTATAGCAGAGAAAACATGCAAGTTCAACAAAGATGTTACGATGCACTAGACTAATCTAACAAATCCGATTCAACACACTAAGATGTTCAATGATTCACCGCAGAGCAACACATGAAATAACTTTTCTAATCCTAGCGCAAACGAGATAAAACTATTATATAAACCT
>CATIWQ010292908.1:0-80511 GCA_949673415.1 Euphorbia schlechtendalii
TATACTTATCATAATTTCTCGGTTAAACCGTCTTATAATCTCATAATTTAATTCCGTAAAAGAATAACATGCACATATAATTATAAGCTCCCATGATAGCTTATATATTCCTTCTTGCATGTATTATAATTACAGAAATTTTCAGTCCAAAGATACATAGTCACGGGTCAAAGTTGACCGGCGGTCAAACTTCGCTCCGTTTGACTATTACCGAACTTAATCTTTTTCTTATCATTCCTTTAATATTGTAACAATATACTGTTATCAAAATTTAAAAATTTTGGGGTGTTACACATGACAAAGTAGTGAGGAATGTTATCCGGGAATATATTTTATTCCCTTCGTGGGGGTATTATAATACAAAAAAATAAAAAAAAAAGAAATAGAAAAGAGGAAGAGAATTACAACATTTACAATAATAAGGAATAAAAATAATTCCTAGGTCCACAAATAAAATCAAAAGAAGATGAAAGCAGATGAAAGCATGAAATTCGCAACTCTAGGAACTTAGAGGCTTACCCTTGCGGTATGAATCCACTTCGGCGTATCCGTTCGGTCTTTGGAAGTCCTCCTCGTCCTTTAGTTTAGGTGAAATTGTTGATGTAAAAGTCCAAAAAATCTTCGTTTAATTCTTGTTATTTTAGTGTGATTTAATTGGAAAATAATTGTTTATTTATCCAAAAGATAATCAGACTCGGGGTTCTAAATTTGTTTTAGACCCGAGAATATCTGAGGATATTTAGAAGAAAAGTAGATGGAAAAAAGATTTGAAAACAATTAAAATTTGGAGTCCAAACGTCTTTTGGATCCGAAAATCTTTGAAGAAAATATTTATCCAAAAGATAATTAGACTCGAATTCTAAATTTATTTTAGACCCGAGAATATCTGAGGATTTTTGAGAAATGTAGGAAGAAGAATGGTTTGAAAATAATCAAGATTTGATATCCAAATGTGTTTTGGATCTAAATTATTCAAGAGAAATATTTTTGATGTTTTTCTCGTTACCTTTTTATCTGAAAATCTAATTTTTTTATCTAAATTTTCGAACCCCTTCAATTTAAAAATATCTTGAATTTATAAAAATTCGGGACGAGATTAAACCGGACTCGCCGAAGAGTTCGACGAGACCCCCCTAGCTGAAGAGTTCAGCGAGGGTAGTGGCCAAAAAATCTCATTTTTGGGATTTCTTTTGGCGACTCATGCAGTACCCCAATTTTTTTTTAATTTTTATTTTAAAATAATATATATATATATATATATATATATATATATATATATATATATATTTATATATTTATTTATATATATATTTATATATTTATTTATATATACAAGTTTATATATATCCAAATTTCCAAATAACCCAATTAAATTATTTTGGACCCTTAAAAAATTATTTATATCCCTTAAAAATATTTTAAGTCCTTAAATTTTCACTTTGAGACTTTTAAATATTTTTTATGGTCCTAAATATTTATTTAAGGTCTCAAACATTATTTTTGACAAGGATAACTTCTATTTGAAGATTGTCGGACGGTAAAAAATCGTGTGATTCGAGGATAAATATCCCGAAAAGCCATCATCATTGAACTCGCGAGCTGGTACAAAATCCCGTGCTCACACGGGTATTGCAACTTCAAATGTAATTTATAGATTAGGCAGGTGGTTACATTCCCCGATGCTTGTAAATTATTATTTTAGTTTCCCGCATTTATTTACTGCATTCTGTATTTATTTACTACTTTCCGCATGCACTAAATAAATTTATAAACACAAAAATGGCTTAAACTCGAATACACATAATTAAGAAACATGATTTTTTGTAGATATAATTTAATATGATCCAATAAAAAGTAAGAAACTTATTATGAACCTGAATCTCTATGTCTTAGTAGGTCATCTTGTGTGGTTTTTTAAAGAAGATATTTGATTAATGGAACTTGCAAGATCTTTATGATTGAAAAACGGTTGGGAACAAATTGTTCCTTACAAGGAAACTTGTCAACATGAAGTATAAGTAGAGAAATCATGTTACCGAATTTCTAAACGAATTTCAAAGTTCCATTAATCAATTATCTTCTTTAAAAAACCACACAAGATGAGGTTCAATCCTTATTGTTGCTCGGTTCTTTTTTAGAGAATTAGGATACTTTGGTGGTGTTTATGACTAATTCTGCTCTAGATGGAATATTATCCTTAAACTACATTGTGAGCACTCTGCTCAATGAGGAGACTGGGAGGAAAGTTACGGTTAACAAAAGCAGTCAAGCTCTTGTCGCCGAACACAAAGGTCGAAGAAAAACTAAATGTTCCAACATTCCAGACAAATCCAAAGGCGGAGATAAGTCTAGAGTCAGATCTAAGTCCAGGGGTAGATTCGAATGCTACCGCTATAGACTAGAAGGTCATTTGAGGATGAACTGCCAAAAGTTAAAGAGGGAATAAAAGAATGGCAATAACCAAGATAGAGACAAGAACACCACTACAATAATTGAGGAGATTGTTGTTCTTTCTTTTAATCACGAAGAACAATGTCTCAACGTCTCAAGTAAAGATGAGACAAAATGGGTTATTGACAATGTAGCATCTTATCACGCAACTCTCAACAAGGACTTTTTCATCACTTATAAAACATGAGATTTTAGGTTGGTGAAAATAGTTAGCAATGGCCATACAAAAATTGCAGGAGTTGGTGACATTCGTATCAAGATGCACACTTAATTTCAAAGAAGTTAAGCATGTTCTTGATTTGAGGCTTAACTTGGTATCGTTTGGTGTCCAAGATCGTGAAGGCTTCGAGAATTTCTTTGAGAGTAGGAAATGAAAGCTTACCAGAAATTCCTTGGTGATTGTAAAAGGAACCATGTGTTGTACATTGTACAATACAAATGCAGTCATTTGTAATGATGGATTGAACAAGGTTGAAGAAGAGTCTTCATTAGACTTATGGCATAGATAATAGGCTCCCATTAGTGAGAAAGAGTTGCATATTCTAGCAAAGAAAGCGCTTGTACCTTTTGCTAATGGTACGCCACTATCTCCATGTGAGTACTGCCTATTTGACAAGTAACACAGAGTTTCATTCAATAAGTCATCAAGTAGAAAGTCATATGTTCTTAACTTGGTGCACTCATATATTTGTAGCCCCTTTGAAACACAAACCTTGAGAGGTAACAAATATTTTGTTACTTCATTAATGATGCATTTTGAAAGATGTGGATGTATAACCTGATAACAAAACATCAAGTAATTCAGTCATTCTAAAAGTTTCATATCATGGTAGAAAGAGAAACAAGCAAGAAATGGAAATGTCTCCAAACTGACAATGGAGGTGAATACACTTCTTACGAGTTTGAGAACTAATGCTCGAAACATGGAATCTGACATGAGAAGAATATACTTGGTACCCCACAAAACAATGGTGTAGCATTAAGGATAAATCAGACCATTGTGGAGAAGGTCAGGTGCATACTCAAAATTGTTAAATAACCTAAGTCATTTTAGGGGTAAGCAACACGCACAACCTGCTATGTCATCAACAGGTCACCATCTTCTGCTCTAGACTTTTATATTCTAGAAAGAGTATGGACTTGAAAAGATGTTCAATACTCTCATCTGAAGGTGTTTGGATACAAGGCATTCACACATGTGCTTAAGGAGCAACGACCAAAGCTTGATGATAATCAAGTCCTTGTATTTTCCTTGGATATGAAGATGAAGAGTTTGGGTACAAATTATGAGACCCGGAGAAGAAGAAGGTCATTAGAAGCAGAGATGTAATCTTTCGAGGGAATGAGATTATCAAAAGCTTCAAGAAAAATTACAAGTCAAGGTTTGTAAATTGCATCATTCCTAGAACTGTTCCACCACTATCAAACAATGCAATTGGTGGAGATGTTGAATTAACATAACCAATGGAGGACCATGAAGAAGAAGATGTTGATGAGCAGGGGGAGCAACCTATCCAACAAGTAGAAGCTGAATAACATCCTAGAAGATCTACAAGTGGATCAATAACTAACATCAAAGTGTACTAGGTCTGAGTATATTCTCCTCACTAATAAGGGGGGCCAGAGAATTTCCAAGAAGTTTAACTCATGTAGATAAAGAATCATGGATGGAGGCAATGCAAAACAAGATGAATTCCTTGCCAAAAAACAACACTTATGAGTTAGTTAAACTTCCTAAAGGCAGAAAAATATTGAAGAATAAATGGGTTTTCAAGCTCAAAAGAGAAGATAACAGAAAGCTAGTGAAGTATAAAGCTCGTCTAGTAGTGAAAGGATTATAACAACAAAAGGGAATTGATTTCAATGAAAACTTTTCTCTACTGGTTAAGATGACTTCTATTCAAGAAGTCTTAACCTAGGTAGCAAGCTTGAATCTTGAGCTTAAAAAATTAGACGTGGAAATCGCCTTCCTTCATGGCGACTTGGTAGAAGAGATCTACATGGAGCAACCAGAAGTTTTTAAAGTAAAAGGGAAATAACACTTGGTTTATAAGTTGTAAAAGAGATTTTAAGGGTTGAAACAAGCACCAAGGCAATGGTAAAAGAAGTTTGACTCTTTCACGAGTGGTCATGGTTACAAGAAGACTTGGGCAGAACCATGTGTCGATTTCAAAATATTCTCTAATAAAAACTTTATCATTTTTTTGTTATATGTCGATGACATGTTGATTATGGGACAAGACGGTCCTTTAATTTATCAATTGAAATATCAGTTATCAAAATCCTTTGGCATGAAGAACTTAGGACCAGCACAACATATTTTGGGCATGAAGATTGTTCGTGACAGAAGTAACAAAAGGTTATAGCTTTCATAAGAAAAATACGTGGAACATGTGCTACAATGTTTTAACATGTTAAATGTTATAAACCAGTTAGTGTTCCTGTAGCCGATCATTTGAAGTTGAGTAAAGAATCTTGTCCATCAACCAAAGAAGAGAAGGAAGACATAAGAAAGATTCCAAATTTCCTCTGATATGGGGAGTCTGATGTATGTTATGGTTTGCACAAGGCCGGACATTGCACATGTTGTCGGAGTTGTAAGAAAATTCTTAGATAATCCAGGAAGACAACATTGTGAAGCAATAAATTGGATTCTCTGATATTTGAAGGGAAGTTCAAAGAAGTGCTTGTGTCATGGAGGATCAAAACCAATCTTAGAAAGCTATGTTGATTATGACATGGTAGGAGATCTTAATCATAGAAAGTCAATTTCGGGGTATGCGTTTACATTTGTCGGGGGGAGCAATTTCTCGAAAATCTAAATTACAAAAATGTGTTGCACTTCCTACGACCAAAGTAGAGTACATCTCAGATACTGAAGCAGGAAAATAGATGGTTTGGTTAAAGAGATTCTTTAAAAAGTTGGATCAATAGCAAGCTGACTACATAATGTATTGCGACAGTCAAAGCGAAATAGACTTAAACAAAATACTATGTATCACTCTTGAACAAAGCACATTGATATTTGATATCACTAAATATGAGAGCAATTAGAAAATGAAGTTTTTCGTCTTGAAAAACTTCCAACGGAAGAAAACCCGTCAGATATGTTGATGAAAGTGATTCCTCCCAAGAAGTTTGAGCTGTGTAGTGAGCTTATCGGTATGAGCTTTAACTAGAAATAGTTATCATACCCATTAATCTCGAGGGAGAGAATTGATGGTCCAGACCAATAAATGTGTTAAACTAATTAATTTGATTGGTTAATCAAATATGCATATTCAAGAAAGTCAACAATTTGCAAGTCCATGTTACAAAATTGGCCAGTTAAAATTGATTTGTTTCCACCCATAATTAGTTGGAAGGTGAAGGTATTTTCCTATAAAAGGCTTACTCATCTAGCAATTGAAATAGAGCATTATTTTTACAAGAAAGTAAAATTGAGTATTTCAAACTGCGCTAATAAAATTGGGTATTTCCATTTATCTTCTAAAATTAGTTAATATCTCGAATTTGGGTATGTTTAAGAGAGCTTATATTTAGAATTCGCGTTATTTATTAGTGGAGTTATCTGCATCTAGTAATTTTCTCCTTTCAAAGGTTTTCACTTAAACTCTTTGTATTATTACTTTATTATTTGTTGTTACGAATATATTTTAGTTAACACATATCACCTTATTACCGAATTATATGTTCGAGACCTAATAGTTTATCCCACGTTTCAACCGGAGTTGTGGAGAGCTTTTTAAGCTCGTCTCTCAATACATCTACTCAAATGTAAGCATATAGTTTGTGGGTGGGCATAGTAAATAAATTCAGGGCCAAATACACAAATATGTTGTGTTGCATCTTAACTTTTAAAGTTGTTTTCATCCCTTTTTGTAAAAGTGTATCATTTTGTGAATAAACATTAAGTGTTAACTTCTAGTTGGAGAGAGAGAAATATCAAGGAAAATGACACCAAGTAACGTGTAATATTCAGAAGCAAACTTATACACTTTTACCAAATTCGAAAAGTAATAAAAATAAGTAAAAGTTCAATGACTTTGCTTGAAGTTTCAGGCTAATTGTTGAATTTAATATAATGAGAAATTCTTGTTGAGTATACTTCCATTTTGTGCACTGTACAAGCTATAGTAAAATATTTTAGAGGATGAAAAGATGGAATTTTTTAGAAGGTGTGATGAATTGTTGAGCAATAACAGGGAATGGTTTCGGTTGGAAATATTGAATTGACCAAAAATAAATTGAGAACGTCTTTTCTATAGGCCACCCATTATTAATAGACCTTTAATAATAATTATTGCTTCTTTAGAACACTTTATGGAAAATTAAAAAGAAAATATTGATCTTTTTTTCCAGAACAAATATGCTTTTCAAAGGTGTCATCACTTTGGGGTACAATAGAATGGTGTTCATTTTTTAGAGAAATGATTGTGAAATGTTTGACATTAGGTTATTAATCTCAAATTTTTGGTTCTGTATATAGGTCAAATATATTGGGATATAGTTCATTTCCTCTTTCTAAACGAACAAAAATATATGAATTGAACCGTTGTAAAAAGAAACTAAAATTAAAGCATCATATAATAAACGACATTTTTATGTTTTGAATCGAAATTTTTTATGTTAGTAAGCTATAGTAAAATTCATGATACATTTTGAAAACTCTGAAAATGCACATTTTTTTCATTAAACGTGTATAGATTATGATGATTTTGTTTCAACAAAACTAACCTCACTTTATCTTTTATCATCATTTGATCGGTCTTCATATCATTAATCTAATAATGATAAGAGGCAAAGAAATAAGAACTTTATTTTTTACAAAATCAACACAGAATCTACCTTACAATGAATTTAAAAAACTACAACAAAATCAAAACTATTGAAATATATTCAAATTATTATATAAATTTTTTAAATGATTTGGACAAATAATCAAAATAATAATTAAATCCCTCAGCATATTATACTTCTTTGCTAATCCCCTTTTATAATTAATTTCTAAGAAATTTGTTTATTTGTGCCAATATTAACAATAAATTTAAAAATTTCACTCAATTTTATTATTTTTAAATTGATCTCTCCAGTTATAGGAGTTCTAATTATAATTCTTATTATTTATCATTATATATCTTCCTAAAAAATTTAAAATTAAGTTTCTGTTGAATATATCAAGATCAAAATGACAAATTAATCAAACAAAATTTATAGAAAAAGAAGATTAATTATTGTAACGGATTCATTAATTTACTAAAAATTTTGTATTAATGAAATAAATAATCAACAATGTGCAGCCTAGAGAAAATAAGCATTCATACCAACTGGATTCTACAATGTCAATCATATTACCATATAGTATTTCCAAATTAAAAGCTTAATGTCTTGTCTTATATGTCACAATCTTACAAATATTAGGAGGTTGCTTACTTTATGTCTAAATAAATATGTAAAGCATCCCTTTTGTGTATATTTTCTTTATAAGTAACACCTCATTCTCAAAAAATTGTGCATAATCAAATACCCATTTCTCACTCATCATATATAGATAGTGAAATTTGATGCTTAACAATAACTTAAAAAAATTCCATAAAAGCATTGTCATATGAAAAACAGCCCAATTGTCAATTCAAAATCTAAAATGGATGCAACATAAATTTATCAATTTTATTTCTTTATTAACAAAATAAAAACATCTAAAGAGGTGAACTTCTCTACAAGAATTGCATTATTATTATTATTATTATTATTATTATTATTATTATTATTATTATTATTATTATTATTATTATTATTATTATTATTATTGACTTTGAATCAAGTTTCGGCTAATGCCAGAAGTTTAGGTTTTATGTTTGTTTAACTAATCCAACATTAGAATAAAATCAAGATTTGAATTTGTGTATAATACAAAACAGGACTTACCAAAATTCTAAGATTACTTATAGTTGTGGTAATACATTTTTTTGTTAGATAGTTGGCTTACATTTTTTCGTTAAAATTCAGTTTAGAAATTAGAATAGAATTAATTATGGAGAAAAATTACTTTATTAATTAGCTTTAAAAGTGTTTGTTTTGGTATATCCAGATTACAAGTATCAATTATTTATTGGTATTTTATTTATAATCTCCACCGTTCATCTTTGGATAGTTAGATCTTCACCGTAAGATGAAAACAAGATGGAGGGTGAAGATTTCATGGTATCAATGGGTGTTAAATAATTGATGTCAATATAAAATTACTGTTATAAATTTACATAAATATATTTCGATCTCACCTTACTTACTTTGTATTGGGAACCATTACTTATTGATTAATCTTTTGCCTATTTCATTTATTATATTATTAGAATAATGAAAAGAAGTAGGCGGCATATATTAACTATTCAACTTGACGTTCATGTGATGTGAAAACAAAATCAACTTGTAGTTGTAGTCTCACAAAAATTATTTGGAGAAGGATAAACGATTTGAGATCCTCATCTTTCTTATGTTAATTTTAAAAGTCTCTAATATTTCACTTTCATTAGGTAATTCTTGAAAAATAAAATCACATTTTAAATATTTAGTTAATAAAAAAAATTAGTTTAAAATCTCAACTCAATAACATCTCGTAAAATAACACGAATATATTAAATATTAAGTTTGTAAATGGAAGGGAATTTATGTAACTATAAAAATTTTCTAACATTTCACACCGTTGACAAATTGTATTCATATAAGTTCTATATATACATATTTCTTTAGGAAAAAAAACAAAGAAAAAGAAAAAAAGAGTGACCAAATTATTGTGTCATTTTATGACATGAACCAACTAATAAAATACTAAGCGCTACAAATTACAAGTGTTCCTCTCTAGACAAATAACATTAGCTGAGATCATGTGGACTACTATTAATGTGCAGGTGACACAATTGCTAATAAAAGTAGGTAGAAGGGAACCAATAACGGATTAGCTTGATAATGAGTAACAATTCCACTATTAAGTTTTGCTATGTATTTACGTGATAATTCTATATTGACATCAGCTTGTTTGACACTCATTTACACTTTACAATTTCTACTATTCATCTTTGGGTAGTTAGATCTTCATCATAAGATGAAAACAGGATGAATGGTGAAGATTGCATAGTACCAACAGGTATCAAACTGATATTTATATTAGATAAAGGATCAATTGACACATTTATTTGTTGATATAACTGTCTTGATCATCGTTGGATCTGTTACTAATCTAACGGTTGAATATAAATCTTTCATTTCTTCCTAAAAATTATGTTTCCGATTTCCTTCCTTCAGTTTACATACATCTACAACTATCGTTGTCACTTTCTATTTCATCAAGCCACAATGGCATATTAAATTAATAGGAAAAGTTACTCCACCCCTTTGCGACCATCACCATCACGCCTTTGTTAGTACCGCAACATTCACATCTTTCTATATTGTTAGGCCACCGTCATCACGTCACTGCCAACAGCACAACATTCACATCTTTCACTATCATCGGGGCCACTACCACCTCTACCACAGCTGCCTCTACGACCACCTTTTACCCCCTTTCAGCCACCATTGCCCATTCCTCCACACACTGTCATTGTTCTCATTTCATCACCTCTACCATCTTCTTCGCTCCCACTACCATCATCTTCACCTTCGCCACCACTATTATTTACATTACACCTTCACTTTTTCTAATGAAGCTAGGAAAAGGAAGAATAGAGTAGGGAGATTCCCTACCTAAAAACTCCCACTTAAATTTATTAAATAAGAAAGGGAAAAAAGTAACAGAGTTCAAAGTGAGAAAAAACTAAGAGAACCAAAACATGTTTTTGCCACTAAAATATGAAAGTAAAAATTACAAGCAAAATCCGAAATATCATCCCACCACAAGTGATTAGGACGTATCCGACCACGTCTCGCAAGAGCATCCATGATGTGATTTCCTTTTCTATAATCATGAGAGACCACAACCCTCACATTCAACAATTGAGACAAGCAAGTTGACCAATCTGCTCTAATATTCCATGGAATCAAGATGTTGCGATTTCGAAAAAGAGATACCACTCTCCAACCAGATATTCAACCAGCCTTTACCAACTACCGTGATAGTCGCCTTCAATTCAGCTAAAATGAATATGAAAAAATCATTACATACGGAAAGCAAATCAAAGTGACACATGTTACGTTTTGAAAAACTTCTCCACAACTTGACGGGCCAGGGCAAATCAGTCGACTAAGCTTCTGTATTAATTTTAGTACAATTAGCAGGAGTTGGCTGCTAGAATACTATTATAATACGCGGAGCACGATGTAATCAAGGAGTTAAATTCAAAGTCTTCAAGACATGTTCCTCAACTATAGAATTCCACACTGCTTTGTTGTTTAAACCATTAGAGTTTCGAATTCAAACCCAAAACCACTTGAACCAATCTCTTTGGTATGAACGTGGTATTATATGATTGAATTCGTGATCGGAAAATACTTAAAGCAATCAAACATCATAAAATATTTTCTAGTATTATAATCAAATGTAGAAAAAATATTTCATTTTTATATAAAAAATTTTCTTGTGCATAATATTTTCATATACGAAAGAGAACTTGTTAATTTGTGCCACGAAAATATAAATATTTAGAAATATGATAAATGCAAAATTGAAAAATTCATCTCCACATTATAAAGTTTTAATTTTTTTAATAATTAGGAGGTTAGAGGAAAAAATCATTTTTCTTATCCATAAAGGTTTTTCTATGTAAAACAGTAGAGATCACAACAATGTTAGGAAAATTGAAAAGTTGTATATGATTATAACAAGTAAAGAATTTTATACATAAAAATTGAAATAATAGAAAGAGTAAATGATCTGCCCTTTATCACTCTTTGAGCTCTTTCAAATATTCTAAAACCAGAGAATTGCAAACCTTTCTCTTTCCATTGATATATTCTCTTTCCTCTCCCTATTCTCACCTTATTTTATAATTTTAATTAAGAGGCAGTGGAATACCCAAGAAAAAGATAAAAAAAAAAAAAAAGAAACAGGGAGAGGAATTCACTGATAAAAAGATAAAGGGAAAGCATGAACATGTCATTTGTTCCCATTTCTACAATTCTTCTCCTTGAGATCTTACTTTCTCCGAATTTACAATCTTTTTGATGGTAAAGTTTCAATCTTTTTCTCTTGATCTATGTGGGTTTTGATCTGCATCAATCAATTCTATTCCTAATTATCATTTCTCAGATCAATCTAATTACTGGGTTCAGTTCTGATTGATGCTACTTGCATCAGATGATACCAGATTGGATTTAAAAAGCAGCTGCTTTGTTTTTCTGATTGGGCACCAATCAGATTCTACCTCTATTATCATCAAGGTATGATATTTTCCTTGTTTGGTAGCCATTCACAATTTGATCTGTTTATTAGCTTTGTTTGATTCTTAGAAAGCGCAGTTTTTCAATGTATTTCATATTGGTTTATTGCTTAGGAAGTCACATGTCTAGATGCTTGATTGAATTACTTACTTCACCCAATTGGGAATTTGAATTTTGTGTATTGGGATTTTGGTTGGTGATTGATGTAGCGATTTCTTGTAGAAGAAGATGGTAACAGATCTTGGTAAGCTCTTCATTGGTGGGATTTCATGGGACACGGATGAGGAACGTCTCAAGGAATACTTTAGCAAGTATGGGGAAGTTGTGGAGGCTGTGATTATGAGAGATCGAACCACTGGGCGTGCCCGAGGCTTTGGTTTTGTTGTCTTTGCCGATCCTAGTGTCGCTGAGAGGGTTATCATAGACAAGCACATGATCGATGGGCGCACTGTGAGTTGATTGATCACACTAATACTATCAGCATTGTTGTTGAATTGGTTTTCTTGTTTCAGTAATGTTTGAGATTTGCTATGTCAAAATTAGTATGATAATTGATAACCATATGAATCCAAAGTGTCTTCACTTAGTCTGAATTATGCTCAATGTTGATCATTGGAGTATTGGAATCCTACTCTAAATAGTGTGGAAATTGCTTAATTTTGCGAAATGAGACTTTTATGCCATCTAATTCTTTGGTTTTCGATATTATACCTTGAACCTCATTGTTTGCTGTGATGAAAATGACACGTAAATTGCAATTGCCTGATTTTGATTACTCTATCCTTATTTCTCAGGTTGAAGCAAAAAAAGCTGTTCCAAGGGATGATCAACAAATTTTGAACCGGAACCCGAGCAGCATTCACGGTTCACCCGGTCCTGGCCGAACCAAAAAGATTTTCGTTGGAGGTCTAGCATCAACCGTCACAGACACCGACTTCAAGAAGTACTTCGAGCAGTTCGGGAACATCACCGACGTTGTCGTGATGTACGATCACAACACACAGAGGCCAAGAGGGTTTGGCTTCATAACCTACGACTCGGAGGATGCGGTGGACAGAGTCCTCCACAAAACATTCCACGAGCTGAACGGTAAAATGGTCGAAGTCAAGAGGGCGGTCCCAAAGGAGCTATCTCCCGGCCCTACCCGAAGCCCATTGATAGGCTACAACTACGGTCTGAACCGAACCAATAACTTCCTCAACGCATATGCTCAAGGATACAACATCAACTCCATTGGCAGCTATCCAATGAGGATGGACACCCGGTTTAGTCCTCTTTCCAGTGGACGATCCGGATTTCCGCCATTTGGCATGAATTTAGAGCCGGGGCTGAATCCAAACTATGGCGGGGGCTCTAATTTCGGGAATAGTCCTGGTTATGGGCGGATGATGGACCCCTTTTACAGCGGGAATTCCAACAGGTACACCACTCCGATAGGCTCCGGTTTAAACCCGAGTAGCCGAAATGTATGGGGAAATGGGGGGCTTAGTTCGGTTCCTAATCCGGCCAGCCCCGGGGCTTTCTTGGGCTCAACAGGGAATGGGTTGACCAATTGGGGCCCTTCTAATGTTTCGGCCCAAGGTGGAGGGGCCGCCCCTGCTTCTGGTTACAGTAGTGTGAACATCGGTTACGGGTCTGGTGGTGATGGCAACTACGGCTTGGGAGGGGGAGGCTATGGACGAACCAGTGGCTCGGGTGTGACTCATGCTTCGTCTTTTGCTGGTTCGAGCGGTGGGTTTGATGGATCGTATGGGGACTTGTACCGTAGCAATTCATACGGTGATTCGACTTGGCGGTCTACCACACCTGAGCTTGATGGCTCAGGTTCATTCGGCTATGGGCTTGGGAACATAGGTTCTGATGTTGTGGCTAAAAGTTCTGAGGGTTATATTGGAAGTTATGGCGTCACAAGTAGACAGACTAATAGAGGTAATCTTTTTTTAATGCTTTCTTTTACAGCTGTGTCAATGCTTTATCTTCGAGACTTGAATGATAACTTGTAGAACTGCTAGATGTTGAAAAACGGGCTGTTGCTGAATCTTCGATTACCATGATACCAGAGTAACTGTAATTACTCGTTTAGGCTTAGTGAAGGAAAGTAAAGGAATACTTTCTTATATCTGCCGTGGTTATAATTGTCCAATACAAGTTGCGGGCATTCTTATGAATTTGTTTTCTTTCCCCGTTCTACTCTAATATCATCGGCAGGCATTTCTTACTTTATGAAGTTAACTCTAGTGCCTTAAGTGTCTAATTGTGTTGTTATAACCATAACAATAGCTTTTGACTCTAAGTTGGCCTAAAAAGATGTATCGTGTTCGCATATGTCGATTGCCTTATGAAGGACTTCGTTTGTGAGCATGTAGTTGACCAAGTTTCTTTATTTTTAATGTAAATTGAAATATTATATATGAATTCCCAAGTTTGCGATAGTAGTACATGAACTAGTGACCATGAACACGTGTTGCTCATTGTATTCATGTTATTTTCCGTTTAATTTGTAAATGCTTCAGGAATTGCTACCTAGGAGATCTGTTATTGGATGTCACAGGATAATCGTAGGTGAAGTGGAATCTGGATAAACTGGCGAAAAGTATTGATCTTTACACGCATCTCTCTCTCTCTCCTGATCGCGAAATTGATCAATAGTGGTAGCTAACGAGGTGAAAGCAGTGACATGGGTTTTGTGCAAGGTTTGAGATTTAAAATTACATTTTTCTTTTAAATTAGCTTAAAAAAATACACTCCTTTCTTGGCATATGAGTGAGTTGTAGAATCAGATTGCGGCATATATACTGAGAACAAAAGATCGGTTCGATAGATGGACACCTAAGTCAGTATACTATTATTCTGTGCCAGAATGTGTGCAAGGTTGTGTTTTAAATCAATTAGTGTGAAACTATACTAGGTATAGATTCTATTTTGAGGTTCCCCGGCAAATAATTACCAGATATTTTGATTCATTTTTTTTCAATGGAAATTGTATGAATAACGATACAGTTACACACTTAGAAGATGAATGTTAGACTTGTTTGAATGAAGTTGTTTTTTTAGTTATAAAATAATGATATTGATTTGTGAGGTGGTTATTTAGCTAGTCTACTAGTAATACTAATGAATGGTGTGGTTGGTTGCATATATGAACAAATTGTGCATTAAATGGAGTAGTTGGTTTCTCATCTTTTTTCTGATCATTCATTCCATGTCTTATCCTAATCCTCCATTAATAGGGAGGGGTATGGTTTTGTTGAAATTATTTTCACCACATTTTCATACTACATGCTTTCACCTTGTAGAATTTGTCCACATGTTGTAAAGTGGATGTCACTTAACCTATTCTATTTAGTCATATTTCTTATTTCCACAAAGAATTTTGCAATGTCAACCTTCGACTAATTTAAGTCCTTTACTTTTCAACACTCAAACTTTGATGATCATAATGCTAAAGATAATCCTAAAGACATTCATGATTTTTGTTTCAAATTACACTTCAAAATATCCACACCATTTTAGTTTGCTTTAAAATTAGGCTTAGATACGAAGAAATGTAATTTGCAAATTGGCCCATAGATGTTGTAGCTATAGCTTAAGACTTGAACAAGATCCTAACAAATGGGAAGCAACTTGGATAGTAGACTTGGAGATAGATAACTGATAAGAGACATTCATATCATATTTCTTAAATCCAAATCTTGGAAGTCAACTAACAACTGTTGAATAATTTGGGCCCAATCCATTAATCAATACCCAAAGCAAAAGAGCAAATATAATGCTTGTTTGAAACCTTAGTGTAGCCCAGGGTCGTTTGAATTTCTTTCCCATAAATCTCAAAATCCCGAATACCTTAGTATTTAGTATTTCTTTTGCCAGAAAAGAAATCTTACAGCCTAAGATTACATGACATTTGGACAAAGAGTAGTTTTAAATGGCAGTGATTAATGCAACAGTGGACAAGTGGGACATGATCAATACAGTTGTTTAATTAGAGGGCCCTTATTTTGAGCTTGCTGCCACTGAATTCGGGAGCATCACTTAAGCCAAAATTTAGGGGATGTTTTGTCACATAACCATTTCATATTCTTTTTAAAATCCTTTATTTTATTTTCTTTCCTTTGGACAAAAAGTGTTTGATTTGGCAAGGTAACTGAGCAACTGCTTTATTACTTTTTTTTGCTAACATAAGAGATATATCAGATGGACTCTAAAATTTTTTCACCTTCGAGGAGGATGTTTGGTCATCCCAAATTGAAATATCTTTCACCTTTTATAACATTACTTGGAACATTCAATGACCTCTAGTAAAAAACAGAGCTAAGTAAATGCATTTTAGTTCTTGTTTCTCCCAGGTGTCCAATCACTTAGTTGGGCGGCTGGTCAAAATATAATTGAGTTTGTTTTTTTTGTTCATTGTAATAAATTTATATTTATTTAAAATGTGAATTACGGCTTATTACAATATTATAAAAATAATATTAGATAAATACATAAAAAAAAAAACTTTTTCGTAAATCTAAATTTTAGAGATCAACAAATTCGATTTCTACAACTACTAAAACTTAAAATCATTGTTAATTTTTACATGGAAAATTTTTTCTTCTACATTAGTATAAATATTATTTTGATTCAAGGTATCATGAACCTCTGAGTTTTTTTGCAGCTAAGACTAAATTTCACCATATATTTTTGAACGCACTCTTTCTGAGTTTGATGCTTGGATAAGGCAGCGTTGAGGCGAAATAATTGGATAAAATGAACAAGTTGGGCATCTTAAAACTATTAACTATGAGTGAGGTTAATTTTGAGTGTAAATTTTAAAAATAGTGGTTTCACTCATTTACAAAACGAGATTTGAGGAATTTTTTTCGCAAAATATAGTATGTGATTTTAAAAAAATTTATAAATAAAGAATTCTTAATATTAAATAATGTCATAAAATTGTGTTTTATTTGATTATTACAGGATGGTTAAAAAAAATATAATACACAAAAATGATAAATTTTGTAATTTTTTGAGTAGTGCAAATATTTTTTTAATTAAATTTTGATAACAAAGTTTAAAAAATCATTAAAAATAAAAAATCTCCGAAAATCACTCAAATAATGACATATAATCTTTTAATAATAAAATTAAACTATTAGAATGTTGAATATTTTAAATATTCAATGTAACACCACAAATCTGAAATCACGGACCCTTTTTTACAATTTTTTGAAATTACATACCATATTTTACAAAAAAAAGTTTGTTTCCCTGAACTTTTAGATGTGTCACATATCTTTTGAATTAATTTAAAATGCATCAATTTACCCCTTCATTATAACATGTCAGGTTTTGGATGGTTTGACTTTTTAATTATGTCATTAGTCTGATTTTTCCTTTCTGATTGGAAATTAACATGTGACATTGATGGGTCAAAATTTTGCATTTTAAACGAATTCATTGGATATCTCACACGTCATTAATCTGATTATTCTCTCTGATTGGAAATTGATATGTGACATTGATGACTCAAACTTTTACATTTTAAACAAATTCATAGGATATCTCACAATTTTAAAAGTTCAGACTTTTCTTCAACAAGTTCAGCCTATTAGTTTTTCATGTTTGTAGGATTCTCCGTAGACTCCAAATGGGAAAAGAAGAATGTGATGTCCTGAATGCCACTAAGGTCAAAAAGCTATGAGCCATTCCCATTTCCAACTCCAATATTTCATTTTCTTCTATTTTTACTTGAAATTTGGACCTAGTGTTTCAAAAAATGGTACTGGTTCATAATGTCTACTATTTTAGTTTATCGATAAAAACCACACTGCTACAATTAAAATTATGCAAATCAATAATAATGACCTTTGATAATTAATTACATATATGTCGAGGAGGTCCAAATTTGTAAATTTCAAGCTTCATCAGCACATGTAGCAAAATGTGTAAGTAGTAGTCTTTTCAAAGTCAAAAGACTTGATTTTATGTACAAAAAGTTTCATATATTAAGATATTTTTACCATGAAGATCTCAATTTTAGGCCTCAAAATTCACTAGAGGAGCTCGTTGAACTGCAAAAAAAAAAAAAGAAATTAGCATGGTATATGTAAAAAATTTCAAGATATAGTACAGTATTAAGGCAAATTTCTTATTTAAAATAGTTTGGTTAGAAGTTTGAACACTAATACGTATCCAATCACTTAAAATTAGTAGTAGAAAGCACAAGGAAAGGTATCCTATGGCATTGCCATTAGAAGAAAGGCAGAATTGAAGGAATATCTTCAATGTAAAGACAAGAATCTATTATATAATCATAATATCTTTTGTCAAATTTCAGACATAAAACTGTAAAAGTCAATTCCTCCACCGAAAACATCAAAATCCACCAACAAAAAAGCATCCTCTTTTACCTTTATTACATCATTAAACAGTTCCAACAACACAAAATTCTCTTCTTTTTCAAAAACACATTCTTACAAATTTACAAAAATGGTTAAGTAGCAGTAATTTAAGTTAAACAACCCAAAAGCTTCTGTCTTTCTGATCATGGCAATGGCGACAAACCAAAACCTTAAAGATCTTCAATGGCTTCTGCAATCTATCAAATCTTCAGCCCTCACTAATCTTCAAAGCATTTCCTTCTACTTTTCTCAGACAACTTCAGGCTGTTTTCAAGAAACAGAAAACTCTTTAACTATAAACATAACTAACACCGACATTTCACACTTGCCCAATATCCTGTCAGAATTGGGCTCAAATTCCTCCATTCTTTCTTCTTTAACAAATCTCGAGTTTAACTTCCTCGATTGGGGTCTCGAACAAGCAGTTCATCTCGGAATACTTCTCCAGGGCTGCTTGAATCTAAAACTGCTCCTATTTCGGCGCAATCGATTCAGCACAGAATGTTTGCACGAGGTTTGCGAAATCCTGAAGACGAACAATGCAATCAAAGAAGTCACATTTTGCGAGTCCAAAATCGGGTGTGTTGGAGCCGGACTTGTTGCTTCCGCTCTCAAGGTAAACGAAACCCTGGAAGAGTTGCAGATATGGGACGATTCGATTGGTTCGAAAGGCGCTGAGGAGCTTTCGAAAATGATCGAAGTCAACTCAACGCTGAAGCTCTTGACGATTTTTGATTCGCATTCCGTAACTGCAACTGCTCTCATTTCGGCCGTTTTAGCTAGGAACAGGAAAATGGAGGTTCATGTCTGGAGTAGCGAAAACGGCGATAAAAGTTCAAAAATCATCGAGTTTCTTCCCGAAAGCAGCACGCTTCGGGTTTACAGGCTGAGCATTTCAGGATCCTGCCGAGTTGCTTGCTCTCTAGGATGGAACTCGACCGTAAAGTCGCTAGACATGACGGGAATAAGGTTAAAATCGCGGTGGGCTAAAGAGTTCCGGTTCGTCTTAGAACAAAACAGTTGTCTGAGAGACGTCCGGCTGTCGAAAACCTGGCTAAAGGATAAAGGCGTTGTTTACGTCGCGGCGGGGCTATTCAAGAACCAGACTTTGGAAAGCTTGCATCTTGACGGGAACTGGTTTAGTGGGATCGGTGTCGAGCATTTGCTTTGCCCGTTGAGTCGGTTCTCCGCGTTGCAAATCCAGGCCAACGTCGCGCTAAAGTGCGTCATTTTCGGTGGAGGGAGGACGAAAATAGGGAGGGAAGGGCTCGCGGCGGTTGTGCAGATGCTGACCACCAACGAGACCGTGACTAAGTTAGGAATATGTGACGATGAGAGCCTGGTACCCGGCGAT
The DNA here is from genome assembly GCA_949673415.1 of Euphorbia schlechtendalii. Lineage (NCBI taxonomy): Eukaryota > Viridiplantae > Streptophyta > Magnoliopsida > Malpighiales > Euphorbiaceae > Euphorbia > Euphorbia schlechtendalii. Next base: position 19,564 of record CATIWQ010292908.1, read on the forward strand.
TTTGTGAGAATTTTCCAGGCCTTGGAGAAGAACGCAAGTTTGAGGCGACTGTCGTTGCAAGGTTGTAAGGGGGTTCAGGGAGAAGTGTTGCTAAAGGCGATAATGGAGACGCTGCAAGTGAATCCTTGGATCGAGGATATGGATCTTGCTAGAACGCCGTTGCATAACTCGGGGAAGACTGACGGGATTTACCAAAGGTTAGGGCAAAATGGGAAGTCTGATGAGCCTGAACCGGGTGCCGATTTGCTCAAGGACATGCCGCTTACCGAGCCCAAAAGCTGCAGGGTCTTTTTCTGTGGCCAAGAATATGCAGGTAAGGATCTTAGTATCATAATGAAAATTGGCTAACATAATAAATTGTTAATCACAGTAGTTAAGGGCGCAAGGCGCAAAGTTTCGCCTGACATCTAGGCACAAGGCGCACGCCTAGAACAAAAGGAACATTGATACAAAGTTTTTTATGTAAATATTATAGGTATATTGTTGCAAATCCTATCAACGATATTTTTGTTCATGACTCAAATTTGACCTGAAATTTTTCTTTTTCCTCTAACTTTCACCCAATATAAACTCTCTCTCTCTCTCTCTCTTCACAAAAAAAGGATGATATATAGAGAAATGAAAACAGAAAGAGAAAAGAGAGAGGATGCGAGTTATTTAAAAAAGCGCACGCCTTGAGCCTTGTGTCTCAACAAGGCACAAGGCTGCGCCTTTGAGCCTAGGCGCACAAGGTGTGCTTTAACAACTATGCTGTTAACTCATTTTGATTCCGATTTACAGGGAAGAGTACACTGTGCAACTCCATATCGCAAAATTTCTCGGCTCCCAAACTTCCTTACATAGACCAAGTGAGAACTCTAGTGAACCCGGTCGAGCAAGCCGTTAGAACAAGTCCCGGAATGAAGATAAAGACTTTCAAAGATGAAGACACGAAGATATCGATATGGAATCTCGCAGGGCAGCACGAGTTTTACTCTCTCCACGATCTCATGTTTCCAGGCCAGGGCAGCGCATCGTTCTTCGTGATCATAAGCAGCTTGTTCCGAAAGCCAAGCAACCGAGAAGCAAAGACACCCGAGGAAGTCGAAGAAGACCTGCAGTATTGGCTAAGGTTCATTGTCTCCAATTCGAAAAGAGCGCTTCAGCAATGTATGCTACCGAACGTGACTATAGTACTCACGCACGCTGACAAAGTCAACCAACCATCACAAAACTTGCACCTAACGGTAACTTCAGTTCAGAGAGTAAAAGACAAGTTCCAAGGCTTTGTTGACTTTTATCCGACGATCTTCACAGTTGACTCGAGATCTTCTGCCTCGGTTAGTAAACTCACTAATCACATCAGAAGGACAAGCAAGACGATTCTCGGAAGAGTGCCTCGAGTTTACCAGCTATGCAACGATCTAATTCAAATTTTGTCTGAATGGAGAGCACAGAACTATAATAAACCTGCTATGAAGTGGCGAGAATTTAATGAGCTTTGCCAAGTGAAAGTCGCGCCATTGAGGATTCGTTCGAGATACGACAACAAAGAAAAAGTCGAAATGAGGAGGAGGGCAGTTGCTAGTTGTCTTCATCATATAGGAGAGTTGATTTATTTTGATGAATTAGGGTTCTTAATTCTAGATTGTGAGTGGTTCTGTGGAGAAGTACTTAGCCAACTGATAAAACTCGATGTCCAAAGGCAAAGCAACGTCGAAAACAACGGATTTATCAGCAGGCAGGAATTGGAGAAGATTCTGAAGGGGAGTTTACAAAGTCAAATCCCCGGAATGGGGTCAAAGGTTTTCGAGAACTTAGAAGCAGGTGATGTTGTGAGAATGATGTTGAAACTAGAACTATGCTACGAACAAGATCCGTCAGACCCGAATTCTCTGCTTTTAATTCCCGCGATTCTCGAAGAAGGGAGAGGCAGGCCTCAGAGATGGCAGTTGACCACAGCAGACTGCCTATATGTCGGTAGGCATCTCGAGTGTGACGATTCTAGCCACACGTTTCTCACGCCTGGCTTCTTTCCTCGTTTGCAGGTAATCTTTGCCTTTCTCTGGTTCCGTTTCATGTTTCTCGAATCTAATGGCCAGTTTCAGATTTCTTTGCCAGGTTGTCATCTTGAAAAGCTCTATATTCAAACTTTTCCAGGCTGCTATCTCGAAAAGCTTTAAATTCAAGCTTTTCCAGGTTGCTGTCCTGAAAAGCTCCATTTTCAAGCTTTTTCAAGTTGCTATCCTGAAAAGCTCCGCTCTGTGAAAAATTTATTAGTGGAGCTTTTTAAGACAGCAGCAGTAACAGCAATCCCAAATTTGGCCCTGCAAAAATAACCTGAAAGTTCCGTTAAACTCAGGTTCATCTTCATAACAAAATCGCGGCTATAAGGATCCAACACGGAGCGGCCTACACCTACAGTCTCGAGAAACATCTGATCTTGATAAACATCAACGGCATCCACGTCAGGGTAGAACTTGGCGGACTATTGGGATACTACATCGATGTACTGGCTTGCTCAACGAAGAACATAACCGAGACTCTTCGACTGATACAACAACTCGTAATCCCCGCGATCCAAAGCCTCTGCCAAGGTGTCACCTTGGTGGAAAGCGTCATAAGGCCCGAATGCGTGCAAAACCTGACACCCCCGAGGCACAGGAAAACGCAACACGTTCCAGTGCAACAACTGAAACAGGCGCTTCTTTCGGTTCCAGCTGATGGGCTGTATGATTATCAGCACACTTGGGGCCCGGTTTCGGACTCGGGCAGACCGATTCTACAGCCCGGATTCGACCTCGCTCGGGACCTATTATCCGACGATGATTTCCGAGAAGTATTGCACCGGAGGTATCATGACTTGTATAATCTCGCGATGGAACTGGAAATCCCACCGGAGAGAAATCCAGACGAAACCGAGAACGAGCTCAACAGAATCGATCCGAGTTTCGCGGGAATCGCCAAGGGGGTAGAACAAGTGCTGCGGAGACTCAAGATAATCGAACAAGAGATACGAGACTTGAAGCAAGAAGTACAAGGTTTAAGGTATTACGAGCACAAACTCCTTATCGAGCTACACCGAAAAGTGAACTACCTAGTAAACTACAATATCCAAATGGAGGAGAGGAAAGTACCAAACATGTTCTTCTTCGTCAAAACCGAAAACTACTCGAGAAGACTGGTCACGAACATGATCTCCGGCATGACCGCACTCCGGCTGCACATGCTATGCGAGTACAGGCGAGAAATGCACGTCGTCGAAGACCAGCTAGGCTGCGAAATCATGCAGGTCGATAACCAGGCGGTGAAATGTCTCGCTCCGTACATGAAAAAGTTCATGAAGCTGGTTACATTTGCTCTCAAGATTGGGGCCCATCTGGCCGCTGGGATGGGAGAAATGATTCCCGATCTGAGCAGGGAAGTCGCTCATTTGGCTGGCTCTTCGATGATTTACGGGGCAGCTGGGGCAGTGGCTGCTGGAGCTGTGGGGGCCGCAGCCATGGGGCGGATGGATGGGATGAGGAGCAGAAACAGAAACACGGAAAGCTCGAGAAATATTCAACAAGATGTGAGAGCAGCTCAACAATGGGTGGTTGATTTCTTAAGAGACAGGAGGTGCTCTACTGGAAAGGATATTGCCGAGAAGTTCGGGTTGTGGAGAGTGAGATACAGAGATGACGGACAAATCGCGTGGATTTGTCGAAGGCATATGAGCCTACGAGCTAACGAAATTGTTGAAGTACCCATTTGATTTTGTTTATTGCTGAACATTGTGTAAAGTAAATAAACTACTGCTCCTGGACTTTCAAATGACGCATAACTCGTTTAATTTTCAAACAAGTGCATCATCTGCTGTGAATGTCATGTGTCAACTTATGATTGGAGATAAAAAATCAGAAAAATGATATCTTTGAAAAGTCAAAACTAACAAAGAGCTGACACGTGACGTTCATGAGCAAAATGATGCACTTTTAGAAAGTTTAGATACCTAGTGATGCATTATACCTGTAATAAAATTTTATTATACTCATCTGCAACTCGAGCGGCTTTTTATAAAACAACGCTGATGATAACACATACAAAGTCATGATTTCCGGTCATCGAAACATCTCAACATACAAAACGAAAACGCCACACTACATCATACATACATTATTGCACATTAAACTACTTGTATTAGTGCTCATGCTAGAATCTAAAGTCACCAACTGCGCTGTTTGTTGCGTGCTTCCCTCTGCAACTGAATCTCAAAAGAAAGCCCGACTCCCGTAAAACACTCGGGACACGTTATTCTTTGCTGCCTTCGATTTCTCATCAGATGTCGAACTTCCCGAACTCGCTGGTCCACTATCAATATCCAACGGGAGCTTCATCTTTGCCAATGATTCGGTGAATTGCTGCATACTTTTCATGTACATGTCCACTATGTCCTGCTGAACCATATTCTGCTCGGGTTCGAGATTCACAGTCATAACAGGCTTCGCGATTTTCTCACTTCCCGAGGATTCACTTTCACCATCTCCAACTTCTCCACCACCCTTTTGAGCCGATTCATGTTCCTGAACTAGAGTTTTTCCAACTTCCGAGCTGTCAGAGGTGTGTGAGCTGGCGGCACGAGAAGGAGACGAAACCCCGTTGGTCGACACGCTGCTTGGAGAAGAATCGTGCTTGCGAGTTTCAGTGGAGAAACTTTTGACGAAATGAACGCCGTCTGAATTCAAGCTGTCCGAGGTTTCGGAGTCGTCGTTGGTACACGACATCCCAAAATATTCCGAAACCATCATCTGGTTCTCGTTCACGATTTTCGGATCGGGGAATTCAAGCTTCTCGAATTCACAAGAAAGTAATTCATGTACTTCTCCTTCTTTCACACATCCATCAGTAGCGTTGGGCATAGCGGGGATCACCATCACATCAGGCGAGGCCCCGTTATACGACAACGATAACTGAACAAATCCTGCCGGAGAATGGAACAAATCGGTTGAAGAAAGCGAGAATTCCTTTTCCAACTTCCCCTTTTTAATCAGAACCTCGGATAAAGGCACCAAGGCGAACCCCAGTAGCTGATCCTCGAGATAGTTTTTCACCCTGCTCATCATGAATATCTCGCATTTCAGGGAAGTATCGACGTTCTTGACGTTGAGCTGGACATTGTCGTTGAAAACTGGATTTCTACCGCCGCCGTTGATGATTTTGGTGGAGACTGTGTTTTCAGGGTCACTGGTAAGGCAAAGCTTTGCATAAACATCTTGCTTGTGGTAAATGCAGATGTTATGAATGTCTCTAGCCTGATGAACATAAACATCGAGCGAACCGATGTGGTTTTCGGGGTTTCCGATCGTGGCCTCATCGCGCGAGGCGTCGATTTTCTTGGATAAATTCGTGGCGGTCCTCACTGAATTATCGGGTTGCGGCTCGGGAACAAAGGAGGTCCTGAATGGTGATACAACAGATTGAGGGGAATCCATAGCAGTGCTCAGATCAGAACCTGAAGAAACACAAAACACATGATCTAGTGAGATTAGTCAGTATATGAAGCTGAGCCAGAAAAAGAAATAAACAAGAAAAGCTCAAAAAAATTGGCATTGCAGAGATCAAACTGTCTAGAATCCAGTAGGTTAAACCCTAGCGTTATTACATAAAGCTACATCCTTAAAGCAAAGAAACAAACTGTAAACCACAGAGAAAGAGGAAAACGAAAACAAAGAACCTTGCTTCAAATGTGTTAACTATCAGAGAAGCATAAACCCAATTTAAAATGAACAAAACCTGAAGAATGATGCACAGAAGAACTTAATTCCGACTTCAAAGAACAATTAAGAGCTCAAGTGATTATCAAACCTTTAAACAAACAAATAAAAGGGAAATAGAAATGAATTATAACTTGAGAGTGACCTCCGACAAACTTGCAGACTTCCGAAATTCAAACGGACTTTTATTCACAGAGACACCGGAACCCAAGGAGAGCAAAACAAGGAAAGCAGTAAAAAGCACAGTAAACAAGAACACGATACAGAATTAGAAAAGAGACCTAAAATATCTCCCCAAAATCCTACAATTTCCACGAAATAAGAACCCAATTCAACGCCAGCACAGTAACGGAAGTAGCAAAAAGCCAAAAGAGGCACGACAATCCACAAGGGAAAATTAAAAATAGAAAAAGGGAAAAAAAACGCACCAAAAAATATCCTCAAAAGAAGAAAAGAGATGGAGGAAATCAGTAATTATATCCAAAACAAACGATAGAAAAACTTGCCTTTAAGAAAAAAGTCAAAAGGAATTGCGAAGAATTAAGATCTAGGGCACACAAAAGTTGGGGAAATCGAGGTGTAGCGGTCTCACTACCTTTTTCAAGCTTTCGCTGTTGAAAGAAGTTAGAAACTAGGAAAGTGAATGAAACTACTGCAGAAGAAAACAACGGAAAAGGCAACGAATAAAATCTCAAGAAAATCCAAATCAGAGATAAATGGAGATAGAAAATTGAAGATGTTTGAATTGAATTCAACAGTAGAAGAAAAGGGGACGAAGGAATTACTGAATTGTAATTTGTGAAATGTAAAAAGAGAAGAGCGGAGGCGGAGATAGAGGCGTCGGCGGCGAAAGAGAGGACCAATGGGAGGAGAGATAGGTGGCGGTGGGGACGGACGGGGACATTCATACATAAGAGTAGCCTGCCATTTTTCCTCTTTAATATTATACCGTTATCACTTTGTGTTCTTCTTTCTTTATTTTCTTAGATCACCTTTTTTTTTATTTTTTTTTCATTCATAAGTAAAGTTCAAAAAAGCATAATGTGTTTAAATCATTTTTAAAAAACGGTTGGTGGTATTATGAGCAGTAAAAAGGGCTCGTGGTTTTATAACGTTAGTAAATTAAAAATATATTTCTAATTCCATGTGGCAAGAGATATTTTGAGAAATTTAAATATATTCTTCTTCGACTAGTCAAACATCAAAATCAAATCAAAATTATCACCGTCAATGATATAGTTGGAGATGAATTTTTAAAGTTAAATTTGAGTTCATATCTTCTTATTGATATGAAGTAGGTAATAGGTTTTAAAGTTAAATTTGAGTTCATATCTTCTTATTGATATGAAGTAGGTAATAGGTAACAATTCTTTTTTTCGGTTTAATTTGTGGTTTAATGGTAGGACTCGATTACAAACATATTTGAATGATTGTTTTCTAGAGAATGAAAGTGAAGTTAGATAGTGTAGAGATGTAGCTTGAATGTTTTTGAGAATTTATAAAACTTCACCAAATTCCTCTATTGGAACTTTGCTTCTTTATCTAGGCTTGAACTTTTTCCCATCGTACCTTGGATTGTAGCTAATTTAAACAAGTTGTCTTTTTTTAATTCAAGTCGTTAACATTAAAGAGTATGAGGACTAATTGCCAATTTAATCAGGTCGTTAAACATAGTTAATTTTTTGTTTAGAAGAGGAGATATGACCTTGGTATAGTGCAGCTTGCAAAAATGATCCCCACGGTGTGTATTTGTCTGTTACATGGGAGAAAATTTAACTTCGTATCCTTACTATCAATATCAACTTGTCCTTTTCATATATTATACATTTGTGCGTTGCTGAATTAAATACAAATGCATTATGAAGTTGATCCACGTGATATCTTGGGATTTGCTTCTCAAATAATTTGAAATAAATATTTCACATTTAATTTGTCTTTAAGTCAATTGACTCAAAGGATACTTTCCTCAAAGATAGTCTTCTAGCCTCCGAGGAATCTTCACTCTTATGAATATTCTGATGCAGATTCTAATCCTTGTAGCTTCTGCCTCATATAGAAGCTTCTGATCTTAAGCTAAGTCATGATTTTGTTTTAAACTAAATACTTACTTGACTTGCCTTTTTACGATAATTCTCCTGATAAGTGTCAAAACATCATTTGAGATTTTGATTCAACAATATTAAAATTTAATATACACGTATCAAAGTGTGTATTGAAAGTGTTAGGATGAATATCCCACATCACTCTCGGATGATCCACTGAACTTGTATATAAGCAGGGCCCTGAAGGTTTTAACTTGAATAACGCGTTTTAAAGCCGTGAGGTTGGCCGTAAACGGCATCAAAGCAAACAATATTGTTCAAAATGTTTATAACATGTTATCAGCACAATCGCGATGAAGGGGTGTGTTAAGATGAATATCTCACATTACTCTTGGAAGATCCATTGAGTTTGTACATAAGCAGAGCTCAGAAGGTTTTAATTTGAATGACGTGTTTTAAAATCGTGAGATTGGTCGTAAGCGATATCAAAACGAAAAAGCTGTTTATAACAGAAAGATCATTTGCAAACCAATAATTACAAACTATTATATAGTTACTCGATAGGTCTACAGGTCATCATGAATTTGATTGCTTTGCATCAATAAATAATATAAATTTAATTGTTGTTATTTAAATATGTATTTACATAGAGGAAAAGAAACAGATGGTGCGTATCAAGAAAAGCAAGATTGCAATTATAGGAAAACAACAAATAAATCATTCAAAACAATTAATCATACACTTCACGGATACATTTATCTACTATTTTTATTTGTTGCTTTGCCAACTCTCATTCTATATTATTTATTATTTGCATACCCTAATTTATGTTATATATATACATATATATAAAAATTTATTATTTATTATTGTCCCTTTAATTTGTTTTCTTGTTTAAAAATTTATTTTCTTTTCCAATTAGTAATGCTCCGCCAAAATTAGATAAATTATTAATGTATCCGATTCAAATGCATATACTTCAAATTTTACAAGAAACAAATTTATAAAATATATTTCATAATTTAAGAAAAATGAATACTGTCCCCTTTCTTTTTCTTCCTTTCTTTAAGAAAAATGCTCTTTCTTTCTTTCTTTAATAAAATTGGTATATTTTCATTGAGATACTCACCCACTATAGCCAGGTGTTTGACCGGAATCAATTTAGATATAATTAGAATAAAGATTCAGTGAACTAGATGAGCAACTAAAAAAAAGTTCAATTGGTGAAAATGAACTCTTACATTTTTTTGGCAAGTTATAATATGATGATAAGTTCTTTGAATTCTTAAATTTGTGGAAATGAACTATATGTTTATTTTATAATTATACAACATTTTTTAAAGTTTTAATTTTTTTATGGGACCAACATTTTTTTGTACTGAAAAATGGGACCCTACATTCAACCGTTTTGGCAAGTTATAATATGATGATGAGATTTTTTGAAATTTAAAATTTGTGGAATTGAACTATATGTTTATTTTATTTTTTGGATTATACTATGTGTTTTTTTTATAATTATACAACATTTTTTCAAGTTTCAATTTTGAAATGGAACCAACATTTTTTGTACTGAAAAAATGGGAGCCTACATTCAACAATGCTTCTGATAAATTTATTTATTAATATATATTATTCCAACACAAATTCTCTGCCAAAGAGCTTTAAGAATAGCAGAGAAATAATTTCATGACAAATCGTGCTCACCTTTTCTTTTCCTCTTTTCCTATTCTATTTTTTTCTAGAAAAAAAACAAAATAAATCAGAACGAAATCAATAAGGAGGATAGGGTAAGGTTGATATTGTTGAATGATAGTAAAAATCCATTTTTTAATCAACATATAAGCCATAGAAAGTAATTACCAAGAAAAAATAAGACGTACAAAGTATGACTTCAAGAAAATGAAATAATATCACTGAATTAAAGATGAATATTTAATAAAATAAATAAATGAATTGACAATGCGGTTAATAATTACAATTTGTCTTCTCAGATCAAATGTACTTGGATGGATACAAAGTGTTTGCTTTTAATTCCGTCTGAACTAGAATGTTCACTGTAAAAATTTTGAAATCGAAGAGAAGTGTCAACTCATTTCTCACGTCTAACGTTGTTTGGTAGAATGGAATAAAATAGAATAAAAAATGAATGAAAAAATATCAAATTTGATGCATAACTCCGACATCGGATGGAGTAGTTATTCCTAGCTACTACACGAATTATGAAATAGCTAATCTTTCATTTAAAAGATGAATAGTTATACCATGATTCCTGTAGCATTTAGTATTAGCTATTCTATCCGATATTGGATCATGCATCATATTTAACATTTTCACTTTGATTTTTATTATATTCCATTTCATCAACCAAAAAAGAATGTTATAGAAAGAGGTAGGGCGAGAATTACTGTGCTTCCAACCGCTGAAAAAATCGCATGATCTCCCTCGCTACTTAACATCTTTGCAAATCCTTTGCTATTATTTATTTTCTGTGAATGGTAAGACTTTTGAAGAGGTTGGCCTACAAAACCCTCCGACCTTACTTGGGTCTTTTTTTTCTTTCTTTCTTTTCAATTTTAATGTCACCCCATGTGTTGTGCATACGAAGAATATGTCTATGATAGAGATGTGCATTAATTATCTTTTTTTTCATTTTTATATATAATTGATTTTGATGGATAAGACCATTTTTATAGTTTAATATATCATCCCATCAATTTCAATTTCTATCTTTACGCTTAAACCTTTTTCACATTTGCATGTTTCTTTCTATCTTCCAATTGCAAGTTGAGAGATAAAATGATGAATACGATTTTACCAGAAGGATAAAATTATATTAAATAATCAACTTAAATAATCAGGAGCAATCACATTTATTCTAGAATTAAAGTAATTATTTTTATCTGAATTCTACCCCTAAAGTCGGACTAAAGTTATTTGTATGGGCTTTTTTTTACCGAAATGTCCTCGATAGATTAATCAGAAGCAATTACAGCTCTAATTAAAGGCCGTCTAAGAACCTGCCGCTCTAGCTAATAAATGCACTGCATGATTCGCAGACCTATTGACATAAACAAGACGCAAGGATGAAAAATATCTGATAAGGTTCTTACAATCTGAAAAAATAAAACCAATAGGAGAATAAAAGATGAGGTCATTGTTTAAAGCATTAACAACATTTAATGCATCGAGCTCAAGAATGACATTATCATAACCATTGTCTTTAAGCCAGCTAAGAGCTTCCCTGCAACTAATCGGTTCGGCTAAGAAAGGATCTCCACCTCCTTGAAGAAGAGTCGAACGAGCAGCTACTACATTACCACGATCGTCTCTAAGCACACATCCATGGACGATTGCATTACCCAAGTCAAGAACACTTGCGTCGATGTTACACTTTAGCCAATGCAATGGTGGCCGGCTCCAAGCAAATTGATTTGAGTTCGAAGTCAGATGATGTTTTGTTGAGCGCCATTCTGAGAGGTATCCGAAGCCAAGACATATCACCTGAGATGGGCTTCTGACCTTACCATTCCATACGAGATGATTTCTTCTCCCCCATATAGACCAAAGAACACACAAGGCCTTTTCCACAGTCTCGGTCTCTTTCCCTAACAACCAGCTCCACCAATCACTAATATTGGAAATATTGATCGGCCACCCTTCGCTAAAAAGCTCATTCCAGATTGGGAAATTAAGAGCACAACTTACAAGAGCATGATAAGTAGTCTCCGTTGCATCCCCGCACAAAGAGCACGTACTGTCTACATCGATGTAGCATTCCCGAAGTTTGCAAACCGATGGTAGAGAATTTGTAATGACTTTCCACAGAAAATGTTGGACTTTCGGAGGAACATTCAGCTTCCATATATTATTCCAGCCCTGGTGCACATAATTTGACGGTAATCGACTTGAAACGGCCTGCTGCATTAGTTCGTAAAAACATGATTTAACTGAGAAGTTCCCTGACCGTTCAAACCACCAATAAACAGAGTCACAAGAACGTTGCCAAGAGAGCTGAATTTTCAAGTAAATTTGCATTCCAGCTTCTGCCATCAGATGCGATAAGCAAGTTCACACTTGCGTCCTTGAACCCATTCAAGGCTACTATATAGAAGGGAATGTTGTCGATGGCAGCCAATTTTCAAACCATATATTGACTTTCAATCCATCTCCAATTCGCCAAGCCATACCTTGTTTCACGATTCCCCTTACCGAAAATAAACCTTTCCATAAAAAACTTGCATTAGACTTGGAGGCAGCGTAAAAAATAGAGCATTGAGGGTAATATTTTAACTTAAACAGCCTGCTCATTAGTGCATTAGGGGTCGAAATAAGCCTCTAAACTTGCTTTGCTAGCAACGCAAGATTAAACTCACGAAGACTCTTGAAATTAAGCCCACCCTTCTTTTCCGGTTGACAAAGTCGTTCCCATCTCATCTAATAAATCGATGAGTTCCACCAATACTTAGAGAAAATCTTCTCTATATGCGCGATCGTGTGAGCAGGCAATGGGAATACTTGCATTGCGTATGTGGGTATCGCTTGTGCAACCGATTTAAGCATTACCTCCTTGCCCCCTTGAGATAACTTTTTGTTCTTCCACCCTTGTACCTTCTTATGCACTTTCTCGACAATAAAATCATAAACACTCTTCTTGAACACCCAATTATCGAGGGTAAACCCAAATAAGTCCCATGGCCATCCACGATGTTAACCCTCAAAGCATTAGCAATACTCTGCTTCACATCATCTGAGATGTTGGGACTAAAAACAATGGATGATTTATTGTAATTAATTTGCTGACCCGAGGCTATCTCATATAGGCAAAAAATATTCTTCAGTGCACGAGCCTCTTCTAGCGTAGCTTTGAAAAAGAACAGACAGTCGTCGGTAAAGAATAAGTGTGAGATAATCGAGCCCTAGTTGTGATTTTACATCCATGAAGAATACCTCATGCGATACGATCCTGGATCAAAATAGATAGCCCCTCAACACATATAATAAACAAATAAGGTGATAACGGATTTCCTTATCTCAAACCTCTTTGAGGGATAATTTTCTGAAAATTTCCATCCCGATGCTTAATAGTATATGTAATCGTAGTCAGGGACAACATAATAACATCAATCGAAGAAAGCAAGAAGCCCATCTTAACTAGCATTGCATGAAGAAAATTCCATTCCATCCTATCGTAAGCTTTAAACATGTCTATTTTTAAAGATCCCATACTCGAAGCGCCCAACCTTTTCCTATTAATGTAATGTCCTATTTCAAAACCAATCAAGATATTACCTATGATAAGCCTGCTAGGTATAAAAGCACTCTGGGACTCTGATATGACAAAATTCATAATTGGTTGAATTCTGTTAGCTAGCATTTTTGACATAATTTTGAAAAGAACATTACATATCGCAATAGGTCTCAAATCAGAAACACCAGAAGGAATCTTTTTCTTTGGAATTAGTACAATATTAGTATCATTAAGGTTGGAAGGGAACAACTTATTATGCAAACAACTCAGATAAAAACTGGTTACCTCAGTGCCAATGATATTCTAGAATTTATGGTAGAAACCCAGGTTGAAACCATCCGGTCTCGGTGCTTTATCGGGATTCATTTGAAACAGAGCTTTTTTAACATCATCACCCGAGAAAGGCTGCTATAGTTCGACTTGTAATTCGCTAGAAATTTGTGGTTGAGCAAGTGAAAGAATATGGCCATAATGAGTCCCATCAGATTGGAAAAGATCAGAATAAAACGAGTGGATTAGCTCCTTTAATCCGTCACCCCGCATAGTCCAAGTGCCATTAGGTCTTTGCAAGCATTGGAAAGAATTCTTTCGATGCCTGGATGAAGCGACACGGTGGAAATAAGCTGAGTTTTGGTTGCCATCCCTAAGGAATGTAATTTTCGATCTTTGTTTCCAATACGCATTTTGTTGATGAAGAAGAGTTCCAAGTTCCTTCTTTTTACTTAGGAATAGCTCAACATCATCATCATTTAAGCTCCCTCTCAATCTTCCCAACTCGCGCCTACAAGCCTGTAAACGACGCTTGAAATTACCATGTTAATGCCTTCCCCACTCTTCAAGCCTTGTGGCACAAACTTGTAATTTATCCATAATCGAAACCTGAGGATTTTCAGCCCAGCATGCCGCAAAAGTCTGACCTTAGGGTTTAAAGTCTTGCACTGTTGGCAAGGTTCTAGTCTGTTTTGATTTGTCACCGTTCTCCTGATACCTCCGGCAACGTGTTTATTTTATTGCTCCATGAATCCTGATGAAGTCAGGAATCGGTATAGGGACTTGGCTTTGGAAGATGAGGAAGAAGTTAGTGTCATTATTGAGGTTAGGATAATTAACAGCCCACTGCCAGAATACTTCTTTGTTGGTGTATTGTTTTATGACAAGCCCTTTGATGAGAAAGCCTTATGCAGAACCTTGTCTAAAGTGTGGGATCCAAAACTAGGTGTTATTTTCACTAGGACAGGCCCTACTAAGTTCTTGTTTAGATTTTATCATAAAGTCGATTACAACAGAGTTTGGAATGGATCTTCATGGACTTTCAATAACAAAATCTTTACTCTTGCACCAAGGCTCCCTAATGAAGATCCTGATTCTATTGAGGTTAAACATGTGCCAATTTGGGTTTAAGCTTTTGGTGTTCCGGTTGGATGTATTTCAGTGCATGTTTGTGAAGTGATTAGGAAATTCTGTGGGTTGTTTATTGAAGTAGACAACAACAATTTTAAAGTTTCCAGGCCACTATATCTACACGCATTAGGGTCTCGGTTGACACTACAAAGCCATTAAAACGGAGAATGTGAATGCGTGCCAATAAAGGAACTTTTGTAACCATTCAATTTTAGTATAAATGGCTGCCTTATTTGTGGCATGTTTCAACATATAGAGAGCTCATGTCCTCTCATCTATTTGTCCACAAAACCACCAGAAAGGATGTATGAACATTCTAGTAGGGCTACAATAAGGAAAGATATGGTTACGGAAGACGATCGATGGCTTAGATACGAGAATGGATATAGTCTGGTGCTGACGGGTTCTATGAAAAAACCTCTGGGGCTAGAGGAAGCTTTTCGTGATCTGGGGTTGGTTGGGGCTAGCACAACTTCAAGAATGGAGGAGGATAATAGAAGTAGTGGCCATTAATGACTCAAAACGTAAGCGTCGTATAAACAAGGAGGGTGTAAATAGCAATGGCTTAGGCCAAAGTACTTCATCAGAAATCGCAGTGAGCTCCGTGGTGTGAGCTCACCAAACGCCATGAGAATTATTAGCTGGAATTGTCGTGGTCTGGGGCACGGACCCTACAATTCAAGAGCTAGAGGAACTTGTGTCCTCATATGTGCCTGACGTGGTGTTTATTATGGAAGTAAAAGTGGGTAGAAGTATAGTTGATAGAGTCCAGAGAAGAATTCGGTTGGAAGGGAGCTTCTATGTTCCTTCGTCTATCAATAATGGCAGTGGTTTAGCTTTGCTTTGGAGAAAGAGAGAATTGGTGGCACTGAATAAGTTCGGGAAGAATTTTATTGATGTTACGATAAAAGATTATTCAGTTACATAGACAATAATGTAGTGCATATTCTAAAATGAATTCTTAGAAGATTTATAAATTGAGTTGAAATCTTTAAATATTGGATTGCCACTGAAAATCTAATGTCAATTTTTGCTGGATGTTACCTTAAACTTTTAAAAGTTTCATTTAACATCCTAAACTTGATAAAAGTTCACCAGTTTATTGCATCAATATCACATATTAAATTATGGTAGTGATTTGACTTTCAAGAATATCAATTTTTTGATTTTTCTCTGTCAAAAGTTAACACTTTGTGTGGAGGAGGTAAAATGGTGCACTTAGGGGCTAAGTGAAACTTTTAATAGTTTAAAGGTGACATAACATCTCACAAAATTTATAAGTTTAGGGTATTGTTGATGCATGTGACCTTGTAAATGTAGAATCTCCTAATTATCTAGATTTTTTTGTTAACATTAATTAAGCCTTGTCGTCATTTACTAACCCACATAACATCACCATCATTTCTAATTAAACAATTGTTACAAGTTAAAGCATCAACATTCCTCCTAATAAGATTGCACTATTCAAAAATATTTTTTATAAATAGTTTGTATCTATTAGAATTATTATTACTTTTCTTGATAGTCTAGAAACTAATCTCCAAATAGTAGCAGAATTTGAGGCTTGAAACTAAAATGTCAAGTAAGAATACTTTAATGCACAATGGTTTTACTCACTCACCAACAATCAAAATGGTGTCATGATCATATATTACCTCATTTAAGTGCAGATGTGAAAGAACCTTGAGGGTTTAAAAAATGTTCTACCAATTTTGAATTATAATGAAGCATGCAGACACAAAACATACCATCCTAATAAGATGGTAAAATTTATTAGGTAAAATGCTCTTATATGGTTTTGATTGTAATCATTGGACATTGGTGTCCATTTTGATAAATAACTCGTGCTAAACTTGATAGATAGGTTCTAGTTTCCTCTAAATTTAATTTAGGACCGATGCGAGCTAAATGAGTTTTGCCGAGATCAAACTTGATTCATTCAATTTTTAATGAGTTCAAGTTAATTTTAAACGTGATTCAAAGCGAACAAAACCAAACTTTAACATATTAATGAATTTTTTAATGAATAGGTTAATTTCGAATTTAGTTCACAAACAAGTCATATGAAAATAAAACTGAACAAAACTTCTATCACACTGAACCCCAAAAAATTCCGTTCATTGACAACCCTAGTGTCCGCTACTTGAATTAAGTTAATAATGTACCTATAGTTTTAATTAGTATATGCTTTAGATATTAGAATGGAAGAGACACAATCTAGAAGGACATAACACAGTGAAGTGGTTGAAGAAATATGACACTGCTGTGGAATTAATTGCTGCTGCTATTCTCTATATTAAAATTTTGTTATGTTTATAAATTTTAATCAATCTTAAATTTCATCGTGGAATTCACAAACAAATATAATTCAATATCAATCGGTTGAACTTAAATGAAATTACTAATTCATTGCCTCCTAAACTTCAAAAAATACTAGGTGTTAAAAAGGACACTCTTACATTTTTCATTTGCTTATTCTAACCAAATTAATTCTTTTTTATGTTTATTTTTTTATTTATTATTTCTGAAAACATAATCACCGAATGAGAAAAGTACTGCTACACACTTATGCTTTTACTGAAATTGATTGATAGATAAATTGATTGAGTGATTACTATCAGGGTCAAATGTAGATTTTCCATTTTTTAAATCTCATTTATGATATTTTTTTATAATTATTTTTCTCATTTTTCATTCTCTAAATCAAATTCATTTTAAATAATCATATTTTATTTGTTAAATTAACAAAAAAAATAATAAAATAAATATTAAAAGTAATTAAAAAGCAAAAATAATATTTTTTATTCTCTTATCTAAGAACAAATCCAACCTTATTTCTTATTTTTCATTCACATTTGACCACATATTTAAGATATTTTTGAATATCTTAAATATGTGTTTTTTCTTCATCTATATTTCTCATATTTCAATTTTTCAAAAAAAATTCATTTAAGATAATGATACTTTATTATCATTGTATCAAAATCTACATGTAAAAACCAACAAATAATGAAAAAAATACAAAAAGCAACAATATTATTTTGATTCTCTAAAATAGGGATCCTATATATGAGGAATCCTCATTTTAAAGGATACCATACGAGAAATTGTTGGATTGTCATATTCTCCATTTTTATTTCCTAAATGCTTTATTACTGACGTTGATATCATGCTATTTTTTGTTAAAATATTTTGTATTCTTTATATTGACATGCCTAACATTTTAACATAAAATCATTATTCTGTTAAAAAAAATAGCTATTTAAATATTTTCGGTATTTGACTCTCATCAATGAATTTCATCATATATTTACTTGTCATTTAAATAATCTTTTTAACTGTAGTAGTAAATTGTCATACTATGATAATAATACAAAATAGAATTTTATAACATTTCGTTTCATTGCATTCTACGAAATTTGGTTAAAGTAGAGGGATGAACTGAAAAAGTGTCGGCTTGGTGAGAAAAATTCAAAGCTTCATTAAAGAGCTTAGACGACTTCGGATACCCTTGAAATGAACAAATAAATTTCCTACAGGAGCAATCTCTGACCTAATTTTACACCTAAATTCACACTACAATTTAACTATATTCAACCCCCGTGATTATTCATGTTTGCCAACTAATGCCATAACCACCTTTAACAATTGTCCACTTCCCATTCGGGTCAGTCTGTCTTTATACCTAAAACATTAACTCATATCTGACCTTGCCCACATTTTAACTTGAATTACTTGATGTTTTTCTAATCGGACTCACGATCCATTAATAATTTTTTATACAGAAAATATTAAAAATGTTAGAAATGCCCTATATATTCTTCTGGACTTGATGGTGGCTGGGTGCAAATTAATCCGTAATAAATCAACTAAGGCATCGTATCATATCGTCTAGGCACAAAAAAAAACAGGTGCAAACGTTGAATTTTATAAATAGTAATCATCTAATAAAGCCAACTTCAATGGTTCCCCATTTTGAGATTTCCCCAAAATGGGGAATGGTCTACTCTAACCATTTCCCATATTGTATATCCCCAAAATGGGGTTCCCTATGTACGGGGAACCCCAGAATAAGGAATGATTATTAAATTAATATATTTTTTAGTTTTGATTTATTTTAATGTGTTTAATATTTATTTGGTTATTGGGAATAGATTTGATGTAAGGAAATTAATATAATAATAATAATAATAATAATAATAATAATAATAATAATAAAATATTATTACTTTATGAGAATCTGAAATGAGGAATGAAATGTGGGGAAGATGGTTGGACATGCTCTTAGAGCAAATCCAACCATTTTACATTCCCCAAAACCCATTTTTGCAGGATCTACAGTATTTTTACTTCAACCATCTTCCTCATTTTCCATTCCCCATTTCAGATTCCAATAAATTAATAATATTTTATTATTATTATATTAATTTCTTTACATCAAATCTATTCCCAATAACAAAAAAAATATTAAATTTCATTAAATTAAATCAAAACTAAAATAAATGTTAATATAATAACCATTCCCCAAAATGGGGTTCCCCATGGGGATATACTATATGGGAAATTGTTGGATTTGATCATTCTCTACATTTATTTCCCATTTTGGGGATTTCCCCAAAATGGAGAACTATTGGAGTTACCTAAGTGATCAATTAGCTACCTACTAGCCATTTGATTTGATTGGCTTCTGATCACTCCTGTTCCAATTTTCAATTTATAGTACAAATTAAAACATGATATTACTTCACTAAAAAAATAGTATAAAAAACGTTAAAAAAACATATCCTTAATTCGAAGGATGAAAGATAAAAATAATAAATTGAGGAACCTTAAAGAAGGAAACTACAAAAAGGAGTAAAAATAGATCCACAAAGCTTAAGAATACAATGTTAAAGACTTAAATTATTTTGAAGTCTATCCACCCCTTGCTGATTCCGATTGATTCACGGCTGCAAATTTATAATTGTAATGTAATTCCTAAGGCTAGATCTTTCTAAGTAAAAAGATTTAAAATTATGGACAGGCAACAAGCCAACAATTTTAAATTTTGGACTGTACTTACAATTTAGACGGGCCGGAAATTGGGCCTACAGGAAAATTCAAACATATCAACAATATTGTATATCTCCAACGTCTAAAGGGAATTGCGTTGTAAATATTTTTTCATTGTATTATATTAATATTTTAAGATCTTGTTTGGATAATAGTTCTTCATGGTTCATTAAAGTACAGTACGGTATGGTATGCTATGGTACAGTATGGTTCTTTTAAAATTTCGTGTTTGGATATATAGTATGGTGTGGAATGGTTTTTTTAAAATTTAGTTTGATTTAAAAGAGAATCATGGAGAACCACCAAATCCGTGATTCTATTTTCATAGTTTTTGGAATCATGAAAAAACCATGAAAGAACCATACCATGAAAATAACCATATAAACTAACAAGTGAATTTAAGTTAAAACCATACCGTACCATAAAAAAACCATCAACCAAACAAGGCCTAAAATGCAATAGGTGCAATAGGAGTCTAGGTAGCGTCTGGGTGGATTTACGAAAAAAAAGGAACAAATCTTTTAATATTATTTATAAATAAATATTTTAATATTAATCATATTAAATTTTTTTAACGTAAATTATAATTATTTATACATATTTTCATACAAAAATGTTGAATTCTTTTTATAAACATTCTAAATTTTTAAAAATCTCATCTAGGCAATGTCTGGGTACTGATTTTTAGAACACATGCTTGAAAGTTTACCAAAAACATGCCGCATAATAGGTTAAAACACCTAAATTCACCCGACTAGATAAAATCGAGAAAATGTTCTTAATATCCTACCTAGGAACTGCCTAGTCCGATTATTAAAACACAGTTTCTTACAATTATCACACAATAATAGTAGAAATGATAATGATGGTGACGATGATTTTCTAGAAACAAATTTTATTTGGTAATAAATTTCAAAAATCAAATTAACTATAAATTCATATTTTCTTATTTTTCCGAGAAATACGTTTAGCATCTCTATTTTTTTATATAAATGCATATGAAACTTTTATGCTTTCCAATTTCTTGATTGCAATCTACTAACTTCTAAATTCTAATTCATTTGGATTTACTTAACTAATCAATAAGCTAACTAACAAGACGAAAGTATGGAAGTAAATATCAAGTATTATATACGGTGTTATCATGATTTTTGTTATAAACGAAACTTAAACTAGAACTATTAGAAAGGGAAGAATTTTGGGATCAGAATCAGATTCATCATATCCTCATTGACCAGCCATAAAATCAGGATACTTCAATAAGTGGTTTTCTTTTATTATAGAAATGAATTTATTCTCATTCAATACCTTACCTTTCTCTTATTTGTGAAATTACTATATAAAGCATTGTAATCATCCTTTCAATACACAACAAATAAAATCAAAACCCTTTTCCAAATACTTTCAATGGTTTATCAGTTTTATCATGACATCAAAGCAGTTTATGATTCTAGGACCATAATTTGTTGTCTCATCACCTGCCAGGTTTACTTTAAAGAGGCTAGCTACCATGTCCGAAGATGGCAACGGGACTCCCATCTCTGGAAATACCCAGAATCTTTCGGCTACCAAGTCCGGAGACAGCAACACAAAGCAAACTGAGGACAGCAACAGCGACCTGTCAACACAAATAACCAATCTATTAAAATTCATCATCAATAACCAAAATCCAAAGCAAACGCTTCCAGACAATCTCAACATTAACATGAAGCTCAATAATCAAAATTATGCACTGTGGGCATGTATGATGAAAGTTGCAATTGAAGGAAAATCAAAGGCGTTACTGAATCATTTAACAGTAACTACAATCCCCCAAATCCTGAAAATGAAACTTTCAAAAAATGGGAACAAAACGATTTGATCATTTTTTCGTGGCTCATTCAAAACATTGAACCACAACTAGCCAGTAACCTGACCAAGTTTCCCACGACCAAACCTCTGTGGAATATCCTTGTTACTACTTACAGCAGTGGCAGGGATAAACTTCAAACATTTGATCTCCATTAAAAAATCAACGGTCTGAAGCAAAATGGACAAGCATTGGAGAATTTTGGATTACCTTGCAAGGAGTTTGGAGGGAAATCAACAAAAGGGAGCCAAACCCAATGGTTTCAGAAACAGACATTGGCACATACAACAAAATGCAGCAAGAACATAAACTATTTCAATTTCTAAAAGCTTTAGATCAGCAAGATTGAAGTATTAAGGTTAGTGAAAGGAATCTTTATATGTCAAAAAAAGTACATCCTGGATTTACTAGTAGAAAGCTCGATTTGCAAGCCTGTTGACACACTTATAGTGGTAAACCATGGGCTTAAAATCACTGAAGAAGCATAACTGGCTAACAAAGAGAGATATCAATGACTTATGGGAAAACTCATTTATCTTTCCCACACACGACCTGATATATCCTACACTGTAGGAATTGTGAGCCAGTTCACCCATCGACCATAGAAAGACCACATGGAAGCAGTATGGAGAATTATAAGATACTTGAAAGGAACATTTGGATATGGAGTTCTATTTAAAGCACATGGTCACTTACATGTTGAGGGATACACTAAACTCAATGGATCGGAGATTGACATCAAGCTACTTTACCTTGGTGGGAGGTGATTTAGTAAAATGGAGAAGTAAGAAACAAAAGGTGGTTGGACTATGGTTGCACTATCAAGTGCATAAGTTGAATTTCGAGGAATTGTTAAAGGTTTGATAGAGATATTGTGGCTAAAGAAATTGTTAACAAAAATTGGTTTTCCACCAATAAAACTATGAGCACGGGATTTTGTACAAGTTTGCTCTTTCGATGATGACGGCTTTTCCGGATTTTAATCCTTGAATCACACAATTTTTGGTTATCTGGAAAGCTTTGAATGGGAGTATTCCTCGTCGCCAATTTATTTTAAGGAATTAAATTATTTTTTTAAGACTTTAAAAATTAGATTTTAGTTAAAATTGATTTATTGAAAACATTTTTAAAAAAATTAAAAATAAAAAAATCGGGGTATCACAAAACCGGTCTCGCCAGACGTCTAGGTAGGCCAGCCTCGCCAGAGTTTTGGTGAGGGACCCCCCTCGTCGGATTTTTTTAAAAATCCCGACTTTTTTCCCTATAAATATCGAGAAATTTAGTATTCAAGGACCCGGAATTTTTTGAAAAATTGATTTTCTAGAATTTTACAAAAAAATATTTTCTTCTAAATCCTTCAAAAATATTCGGATCCAAAGTACGTTTGGATTCTGAATCTTACGATTTTCAAACCAATTTTCTTCCATCTTCTTTTCTTCAAAAATCCTCAGATATTCTCTCGAACCTAAAACAAATTTAGAGTTCGAGTCTGATTATTTTTAGGATAAATAAACATTTATTTTCCACACAAATCAAACAAAAAAAACTAACGAGGAACGCTCCCGAGGATCACATTGATACGCCGAAGTGGATTCGCATCGAAAGGGTAAGCCTCTGAGTTTTTAGAGTTGCTTTATCTCGTATTTCTTTTGATGTTTCAATTTATTTTAAATGACGACCTATGAATAATTTTGATTTATTCTATTATGTAAATGCCAATGTTATATTTCTTCTTCTTCTTCTTCTTCTTCTTCTTCTTCTTCTTCTTCTTCTTCTTCTTCTTATTTCTTTTGATTTACAAAAATATATGATAGATTACCCCAACGAAGGGAATAAAAATTATTCTTGGATAACAGACCACATATTTTTACCATGCGATCATTTTCACTAGTTAAAATAAGCAATATACATGTTAATAAAATGAATTGTTTTATTCAAAACAAGAATTTAAACCGTCGATATTTTAATTAGGTCACATGGGCCTCGTCAAAATTAAATCGAGTATACGTGTAAATATTCATGTTGTGCTATATACCCTGTGCTAACCTTTGTGGATGCAAGTTAGATGTATACCTAGGTTTTATTTTCCTTCGGGTATTGCAAATATTTTTACGGAAATGTCATTAATAGATTAGGTGGGCGATTGCATCCCCTGAGGTTTTGTAATCCTAATCTTTACTTTTCCGCTTTTATTTATCACTTTATTTATGGATTTATCGCTTTCTAAATGTGTGTGAATCATGCATTAGAACTCGAAAATGACATAAATGCGAATATGCACAATTAAGAAATACGGTTTTCTAGTAGATGTAATATAATGTGATCCAATAAGAAGTAAGCAACTTATCCCGAACCCGAATCTCTGTGTCTTAGTGGGTTGTCCCCCGGACGTTAAGTCTCACAGGACTTTAATTTCTGAAAGAGCTAATCCAAGTGGCGACTCTACACTAAGAGACGACGGATTCGAGTTTGACCAATGTAAAAATGTTTTCACTTTCTCTTTTAAACATTCAGGTCCCTGACCCGGTATCCTATTTTCATAAAAACACCCCGATGGACCGCGATTATAAATAGCGCGCTCTCGGCCCATCGCTCTGTGTCGTCCACTCACAAAAATCTTGTGAAATAATGTGTGATAATCAAGCAGCTATACAAATCTCTCAGAATCCAGTACAACATGATCGAACAAAATATGTGCAAGTTAATAGGCATTTCATGAAGGAAAGATTGAAGAAGATAGTGTAAGCTGAAGATCAATTGGCAGATATCTTAACAAAAGCAGTCAATGGAAGAACCTTCAGAGAAGTCTTGGACAAATTGTGTATTGGAAACTCCACTACTCAATTTGAGGGGGAGTGTTAGAAAGGGAAAAATTTCGGGATCAGAATCAGATTCATCATATAAAATCAAGATCCCTCAATCATTGATTTTTTTGTTATAGAAATGAATTTATTCCCATTCAATACCTTACCTTTCTCTTGTTTGTAAAACTACTATATACAAAGCATTGTAATCCTCTTTTCAATACACAACAAATAAAATTAAAACCTCATACCACCTTCTTAAAAAGTCCTGAAAATTGAAGTAAGATATAAAATTGGTAGGAACAAAAAAATATTTTGAATATGGCTATTTAGTTGGAAGCAATTATAAAAGTACCATAACATATCATCCGAATCTACTTCTAAAATTATGTATTATTGGTGACTCTAATACGGTTCATTTGGAAGAGAGGTATATAAAAAAATGGAGTATAACATGTTTAAATTACCAAATTTTGTATAATGATAATCTAAAATACATTAATAAAACATAATTATATATAAATGCATATATATTAATGTATATATTAATAAGACATAATTATATATAAATACATATATACATTATTTTTTTATAAAATTAATCGCCTGATAAAATCACTGATTGAACCTCGATAGTACTGATAATACCACCTACCATTAGTTTCAATGATTTAATATCTCTTACGTTTAAAATAATTGATCGGAAGTGGTAGAATCGTATTTGCTATGCATTAAAATTAAAATATACTTCTAGACTCCAAGGGTACAATCTAGTGGTAGGGACAAGTCTACCCTTAAGTATCCATCCACCAAAAATCGAAACTTGGGATGTGTATGAGCAATCTTAAATTTTGAAGCAGTCATCCTGCCCTTTGGAATAACCACAAATTGACGATCGAAGATTAGACTGGATATGAACATGACTTAAAGGTGTTGTCCATATTTGGGACTCATAAAAAAACAAAAAAAATATATTTTAATGATAGCTTTGATTTTTAAAGAAGTAGCAACTTATAAATGCTAAGATAATAATATCATATTGTTGTAGTTTTTAGGTGACAATATTGATTTAAAATCATTAACATTATTATCATAGTAAATTTACAACTGAAATGCATTATCATTTTGTAAAAAAGGTCGGCTCGAGCCCGAGCCCGTCAAAGCCCGAAGATTTATGGGCCGGGCTTGATTTTTATATAAATACCCAAGCCTGGTCCGAGCCCGGACCGACAAATAATTTTATTTTTTTAGTATATATTTATACATTAAATTTACAATTATTTTAAGATTTTATATTTTATCTTATTAAATTTTTATACTTGATTACAATACATGTTAATAAATATTAAAGATTTTAAGTAAACATTGCAATTATATTTAAAATTTAAACATATTTTGACTTTTTTTTATATTTTTTCTATTAATTTAATAAAAAATATTATAACAAAAAAAATATTCATGGGTTTATGAATGACCTTGTTAGCCCGACCTAACCCCGGCCCGAGCTCGAATTCTAAAGTACAGGTTTAGGCCGGGCTCGAGTTAACGTTTTTTGTGAAAAATCTGTCAAACCCGGCTCTAACCCAGCCTGGTCCGCCCGATGTAGAGGTCTAGAAACAAGACAACGACAACAAAATTTTCTTTTAATGTAAAAGGCAATATTATAAATGGACGAAATTAGCATGGCGAGGCCGTGACATGCACTTTTTGTAAAGCCTAGCTGGCTTCAACGGCTACTTATTTGAATTTTTTTTGTAATTGACTTACTTGGTCATTTGGGAGTTGTAACGTTCTTATTAATTTTTTTAACACGCATTATTTTTCTCTCAATATAATTTCTCTATTTCTTTCTACTACTTATTTATTATAGTCCATATATAAAAAAATTAAATGGAAAATACATAAAAATTATTATTTTAACTCTTCACTTTCAAGTAACGTTTTTGATACTTTAACTCGAAAAAAAAGAAACGTAACCAAATAATAATGATCCAAAACTTAATAACGCATTCAAATATTTATATTATAAACTATTTTTTCACATTTTATATCTTTATTGTAAAGCAATAACCACTTTATCCATATCTTGATTAAATTTTATATCTCAAAAAGTAAATTAACAATAGAAATATCTCAACACTTATGAGGTGTATATTATTGGCAAACTCTGTAAATTTGTACTTTCTCCCAGAAAAAATAAAAGTGTGTAATTACTATCTTTAAACAAAAAAAAAATGTATTTTGATGATCCATGTAAGGAATAATAATCACATTATTACCTATTTTTAGATTGGTTTGTTCATTGAAGCCAAATATATGCTTGATATATCATATTCTTCAAATGATATGTCTTGAAATTAATCCACTGAAGAGAATCATATTCTATTCCTAAGTGGGATTAATTAAACATTGATTTTTTTATTAAAGTATTCGAAAAATGTTTATACCTTATAAAAATTTTATTTTGTTGATGTTATTTTTGGAAGTAAAAAAACAAATAAATTGAGCACTAGAATTCAAAATGAAGGTTAGTGGCATTATTGTCATTACACGTTAAATTAAAATAATAAGTTTTAAACCTAAATCATGTATATCAGAATCATTCCAACGGTCACAACAAAATCCATGACTTTCTTCTTCCCTCTCTTCCTCACATTTGAATTCTCTCTTCATCTCTCTCCCTAAAGCTCATACAATCCTCTTTTGACAGAAGCGAAGCGAAGAAGCAACAAAATTAACTATGAAATCATCATCTTCCATTCGCAATTTGCTTCCTAAATCTCTCTCTTCCAAGCGTAAATCCACTTCTTTCGCCAAATTACCCAAATTTTTCAATTCCGAAAACACTCCTCCGCCAGATCTCAACATCCAATTCGATGATCCCCCGCTCTCGGCATCCATCCCCAAATCTCCGCTCTCCAAATCCTTTACGTCCGCTCCTCCCCCTCTAGAACACCCGCTCAAGGTAATATCAAACGTGAATCAAATTTATGTTTAGTAGTAGCGCTGTTATGTAATTTTTGAATTGCAGGAAGAGGTTGTCAGATCTGATGATCGAAGTGAATCACCAGCAAGTTCGGATCCACCTGTGAAGGTTCGTTGCTTGTCCCCCCCCCCCCGAAGTTAAGTTCATTTGGGTTACTGATGCTACTTTTATTTTGCTATTGGCTTTTGTACAGGTCGTAGTTAGAATTAGACCTGCACATGAACACGAAAGACAAAGTGGTGTTGCAGTAAAGAAGGTCTCATCAGATTCTGTATCTGTCGGTGATAGAAATTTTACATTTGATTCGGTTCTTGATTCCAGTTCAACTCAGGTTTGGAACTCTTTTCTTTCTTTGATTGATTTGTGAGCCTTGATGTGGATAGTTTCTTTGTGATGATTATTATAGTAATCCTTACTTTCACTGATGTCATAAAACATGACGACAACAATAAATTAGACAAAAATAGTAAACTTATAATTAGGATACAAATTTTGCAAGTAATAATATGTTGCACTTTAATTACTAGTTCTCCAGGTTCAATTAATAGATCTCTATATATGAAAAAGTACAACAAACTTAAGGTATAGGTTGCTGCTTGCCCTAGTTTTTGCTTAGAAGACGATCAATTATGCAAGCTTAAAAAACGTTCCTATGTTATTTATGTTTTCTGGTGTTACTTAACTAATTGATTTTGTAAATTCACCATGGCAACAAGAGTTTGGAATTGCAGTTGACATTTATTTATAGGAAAATTCTTCCCCATTCAATTATATTTTATTCAAAAGTTGTACTTGTGTAGGTGAATGTTAAGTTGTTCACACTTTGACGGCCAAATGAATTAGGATAGCAGTAATTATGGGCATATAAATTATTTAGCTGCTCATGGATGATTCTAATATGTAAGCTGTTGATCTGCGCGTACCAGGAAGATGTTTTCCAGTTGGTTGGAGTCCCTTTGGTCAAAAGCGCCTTAGCTGGCTACAATACTTCAATCTTGTCATTTGGACAGGTACTCACAATTCTTGAGCTTTTTTATAAATTTACAAGACTTTATTTTTCCTGGTTATGATTTCATTGTACTGATGTGTATTTCAAACTTTCACAAGACTGGAAGTGGAAAGACATACACAATATGGGGTCCACCGAGTGCCATGGTCACAGACCCTTCGCCAAGTAGTCAACAGGGAATTGTTCCCCGCATCTTCGAATTGTTATTCACAGAGATTCAAAGAGTAAGTTGTTTCCTAATCCAAAAGTGATATTAATATGCGGTTCTTGTTTGCGTATCCTTAGAATTTCCCTTGTCCAATGTAGGCACAAGAAAGCTCTGAAGGGAAGCAGATAAATTATCAGTGCAGATGTTCTTTCTTAGAGGTCTGCAATTTCCTAAACTTGCAATCATTCTACAAGCTTTTTTCCCTCACGAGAATCAAATATATGTTTAATTGGTTATAATTGCAGATATATAATGACCAAATCACGGACTTGCTTGATCCTGTACAAAGAAATCTTGAGGTGGATATATCAGCCTTCACATCATCTCATCTTATGAATACTTCCTTTTCTTCTTTCTTTCTATTCTACTAGATTACATGTTGGTAGTAAAAACTGATGTATACAAATTGTTTCAGATAAGAGATGATCTAAGAAATGGACTGCATGTTGAGAATTTGACTGAAGAGTATGTAAGTAGCTATGAGGATGTCACTCAGATATTAATAAAGGTAGGCTGGAACAATCAATGTCATTATTGGTCATATAACTCTTGAATAATTTTTCTATTTTTTTAAGCGTGGAGTATCATGCATGTTCAGTTTGTAACACATGTTTTGTGCTTAGTGTTTTGTTTTGGGTTAGCATGTTAAGTTGTTAAATCTGCGTATATTGTTGCAGGGGCTCTCAAGCAGAAAAGTTGGAGCAACAAGTATTAATTCTAAAAGCTCTAGGTCCCATGTTGTCTTCTCCTTCATAGTTGAGTCTTGGTGCAAGGTAAATTGAATTTTGGAGCCTTGCAGCTCTATTGCTATTTATCATGATCAGATGCTTTCTTTTTTTCTCTAAACGAACTTTATATGCAGTATTTGTCTCCTTATTCGCCCGTTTCTTATTGAAATCTTAGAATAGATGTGCATAGAATACAATTTAATTGATTATCTCATAGAAAGCTGATATTGATGTTGCCATGTTGTTTGACCTTAGTTTATGTAGTAGTCATATATGTGGTGGTTTGTTTAGCTTTTTTTATTGGTTTTTCCACTTATATGATTGTTGTCTGTCTTTGTTAATACAAACTCGTGTGACAGGAAAATTCATCAAAATTTAGTAGCTCAAAGATCAGCAGAATCAGCCTTATTGACCTGGCTGGACTAGACAATAATAAACTCGATGATGCAGATAGACAATACGCAAAGGAATGCAAACATGTGAAGAAGTCCTTATCACAACTCGGGTATGATACCATCATATATCAAGGATAAGTTGTCAATATTCTTGGATAGAGTAGTAATGAAAAAAATATTGACTATACTCAATGTGGTTCAGTTATATGATTATATCATGCCCAATTGATAGTTTGTATTTGCTTACAGTAATGATACTTAAAATTTGATGCAGCCAACTAGTGAACACTCTCGGGAAAGGAAATCAGACGGGAAAATCTCAAGATGCACCATATGGAGGATGTTGTTTAACTCATTTGCTGCAGGATTCACTTGGTGGCAACTCAAAACTAACTGTAATCTGCAACATAAATTCTGATAATAGGTACAAGAGCATATATAGAGTAAACATTTGTTATATTAGTGCTTGAAGTCATTGCTAGGGTTCATTGTCTTAATATACCAGTTATATTTTCTGTCACTGTGGAATCTTTTTTTCCTAATCTATATTTACTTTTTACTCCACAGACACAATGGTCAGTCTTTAAAAACACTCAGATTTGGGCAGAGAATTAAATCAATAAAAAACGAGCCAGTGATAAATGAAATATCTGAAGATGATGTTAATGATTTGAGTGATCAGATTCGCCAATTAAAGGTATCTATACGCACCTGTTTTCTTCTATTTGAATCAAAGTAGTGATTGTTCATTAAACAACTATCATATTTCTTGCAGGATGAACTGATAAGAGCAAAATCAGATGCATATAGCTCTGTTCGGAACAAAAACGGACTCTTTAAAGGGCAAAATGCTAGTGTTAGCTTGAATCAGTTAAGAGTAAGCCTCAATCGCTCTTTGATGTTGCCGCGCATAGAAAATGATTCCGACAACGAAGTAAATGTATGCGAGGATGACGTGACGGAGCTACAGAATCAGCTGACTAAGTTGCATAGCTCTTTTGAGGAGAACTCTTCTGACAACAGAAACTCCAGCCACTTCTCTTCTGTCGATGAAAGTTTCGAGACTGATTTTATGAGTGAAGATGAAGTAAATGGTCCAGAACAAACTTTGGAAGAAGAAATAAATTCCGGAAAACACAAGGACATTGCTGCTTCTGAAGTCAACAGTTTAAGTACCCATACACAAGATACAACAAAGGCTGTTAATCCTTCCATTAGAAATAGCATATCCATCAATTTATGCCGACAATCTCATTCTGTTCTTCAAGAGCCAACACTATCCGAGTCTCCCAAGATCGGAAGTACTAGAAGAAGCATGGCCCTTCCAACAACTTTTATGTCTGGTCAGAATAATGTATCGGAGAGCGCAAATTTAAATCCTGATGTGGCACGCCAATCAATAAAGCAAGCCGAGCAAATTCGATCATCTTTGCGTTCAAGCAAAGTATTTCCAGGGCCTACTGAATCCTTAGCAGCAAGCCTTCAACGAGGGTTGCAAATAATTGACCATCACCAGCGGAACTCAGCATTGATCAGATCTTCAGTGGCCTTCTCGTTTGAGCATTTAGCATTGAAACCATGTCCAGAAGCTGAGGGAAGCTATGAAGCAACAGTCTCGGATAGACTTTGTGCTTCTTGCAAACAAAATATCAATGGTAAACCTGATGAAGTTCAAGGTAGTATGAAGACGTGGATGGTGGCAGTTGACGAAGCAGAAAATAGTAACAAACTCGCAGATACGGTGGGTAAAGCAAGTTTGCACTTTCTTTGATATGGGATTCATGATGCATGTTAGTAGTTAATTGATTGATGTTTTTTCTTTCTTACCAGGATGAAGGCAATCAATTGGTAGAAGCCCGAAAGAGAGAAAACGAACTAAAAAATGTTTGCGAGGAGCAAGCAGCAACGATTGAGCAGCTAAATCGCCTGGTAATTACATCCTTTTAACACCTCTAAAATCAGTTTGTCCACACTATTCTCGGATTCTAACAATCTTATCATATGCAGGTAGAACAATACAAGTTTGAGAAAGATCATCTGATCATGGAAAATGGTCAGCAAATGGTACTCTTAGAGGAAACCAAACCGAGTGATGAAAACAAAGTTAGTTCTTCGACACATAGTGCAGATTTTTCTCCAAGTTTCCATACTTCACCATTGATTTTTTGTAATTCCCTGTTTATTTTAGCAGATTCCGGAAAAGATAGAGGAAAAGTACGAGATAAAGGAAGTTCAGGAAGTAAATGACAATGGCAGCTCAGATAAGGAGGCACTTCTTCAGGAAATAAAAAGTTTAAGGAGCCAGTTAAAGTCCTACACCAACGGTCACGCAACCAAATCGATCGATAAACTGAGATCCTCTTTATTAGCACAATCCATTCAGTTCCAAAGAAGCCTAAACAACGATCACCGTGGCGACGAGGAAGAACTAGAGAAGGAAAGGCAGAGATGGACAGAAATGGAGAGCGAGTGGATTTCCATAACCGATGACCTGAGGATCGATCTCGAATCCAGTCGCCGCCGTGCTGAGGTGGCGGAAATCGAGCTCGTACAAGAAAAGAAATGCACCGCAGAACTAGACGACGCCCTTAGCAGGGCCGTCCTTGGCCATGCCAGAATGGTGGAACACTACGCCGATCTACAAGAGAAATACGACGACTTGGTTGCAAAGCACCGCGCTATCATGGAAGGAATAGCAGAGGTGAAAAGGGCAGCGGCGAAGGCGGGTAAGAAAGGTGGGACCCGCTTCGCGAAATCGCTCGCAGCTGAACTTTCGGCCTTGAGGGTAGAAAGGGAAAAGGAAAAAGAGTTGTTGAAGAAAGAGAACAAGAGTTTGAAAATCCAGCTTAGAGATACCGCAGAAGCTGTTCATGCAGCAGGGGAACTCCTTGTTCGGCTCAGAGAAGCGGAGCATTCTGCCGCAAATGCGGAGGTAATGATTTACGTTACTTTTTTATCTAGAAAAAATGGCATTTATCAAAAGTATGCAAATTTTTTCACGTATGATTTGTTTTTGAAACAGGAGAATTTCGGTAGCGTTCAGCAAGAGAATGAGAAGCTGAAGAAACAAATAGAGAAACTGAAGAGGAAACACAAGATGGAGATGATAACAATGAAGCAGTATTTGGCAGAAAGCAGGTTACCTGAATCTGCACTGCAGCCTTTATACAGAGAAGATTCCGGTGAAATAACTCGGGATACGGCGGCTATATATGATGATGATCAAGCATGGAGGGCAGAATTTGGTGCAATTTATCAAGATCATCTTTGAGTCATTTGCTTGCCTATATTTGTTGGTTCACAGGACCTTTCTTGGGTCCTCCAACCTATTACTCATATTCCATTGTTTGCTTTACATTCTTTTCTTTATATTGTGCTTTGAATGATGTATGCTTGTTTTTAATACCATTGTTTGATTTGATAATAATAAATACTGCCACTGATTGTTTGCACTTTGCCTGTTTTTCTTGTTCCTTCGGTTTTGCCAACACCATGGGAATATGATATTTATAATATGCTTGCAACTTTTTATTTGTAATTCATTCACATGACACAATGTTTTATCAAACTGATTTTTGTCAGTTTTAAAATACTAATAGCAGGGTTCGAAACGACGGAGGTAATTATTTTTGTACCATAGAAAAACTAATAAAAGCTAAAAGATAATAATATATTATTTTTATCGCGAATTCAGTTGAATCTAATATTACAAATTTATAAATTTTTATTAAAATAAATACATTTCAATTTTGTACTTATTATCGAGAACATGAGTCTTGGAAAATTTTTGTGACAAGTATCCCAACCTAGTTGACATGAAGCTTTGATTGTAGAAGTTTACACGTTTAAATCTATACTAGGATGAGATGTTTTTAATTATTGTGAGTCCAACTAAGTCAATTATTTTTTTAAAAAAAACATAGCCTCGGCTTTCATGATACGACGTCGTGTATAGATGTGAAAGAATTAAACGGGAGTATTTCACAGATGAAAATGTCAAAAAACCAGTGCTTTCGCAGTTATTTGAAAGAAATACCTTGAACAACTGAAAGCTAGAGCGAAAGTGTGGGAGGAGGAATAGAAAAAGAAGATAAAAATGGCAACGGCGGATTCTCCCAATACTAACGATGGTCCTGGTCTCGAAGAAAACATTCAGAACTCTAACCCTAATTCTTCCAATGCTATAGTTCCTGCCAACTCCAATTCTCCTGCCGTTTGCCTCCTCCGCTTCGCTGGCGACTCTGCCGGTGGTGCTTTCATGGGCTCTATTTTCGGATACGGTATTTCTTTCCTCCTTCTTTAAAAATGATTTTTTTTTCATTATATGCTCTTATTACCTTTTAATTTTGTGGCTATGTGTAAAAAATTAGTGTATGGAAGTTATTTGCGGCAATCATTGCAATTTTGGGTTTAACTTAAAATTGTGTTTTAAAAATGAACTGTAATATATGATTTTGCTTTAGTTAATTTTAGTTGATTGAAGGTGTGTGATTCAGAATGCATTTATGTTTTAACACTATTGGATTATTCGCCTCTTTGGCATATGTACGCCATGAGTTGATACCTATCTGGCTTGTTAGTGTTTCATGCTCCTGTAAGTAATTATGTTTGCTCAAAAGCTTACACACTCTGAGTTGGAGCTTACCATGTTTGCATCTTGTAATACTGTTGGGATTTTTATTCAGTTACCGATTGTTTCCTGCGTAGTTGTTTTACTTCTGTAGATTCTGATTTAGTATGATCAAAAGGAGACCACTAGAAAAAAAACAGTCCATGTAGAATGGAAGGGCGACAATCATAGTTGTCTAAGGTGAACTAAGACGCCGGAACGCTTTTGGTACCTAAGGAACACAAAAAAATAAAAGAAGCTCGGCATGCAACTGATGCTAGAAAATGCAACAAATGTGAGATAAACAAAGTTACCACATGAAGTAACTCTATTTGGTAGTTGCTTCCTTATATATCTTCTAATATTGTGTTGTAGATGCCATCAATCAACTGAATTTGATCAAATATTAACATAGCATGAAAGTCTATGCTCCAATATTTATATAGGAACAAAGAAAAGTGAAGTTAAAACCCCGGAAAAAAAAGTGTCCCTAAGGCGTACACAAAAAGGCGCAAACGCTACCTGCTTGAGGTATCGCGTGGCAACAATTTAAATAAACAATTGCTGTTCCCAGAATGATGATTTTAAATGCTTTTTTGTGTTCATGTGATTGCATGTTGATTTTGAATTACTGACCTTGTTCATGTGGATTACATAACTTGGATTTAGCAATCTAGCACTTTGTTGTCTAAAGGAGAGCAGAAACCGAAAACGGAACCGAATTGGAAAATTGACCGAAGCGACCAATGCTCTCCCCTAATTATGGCTACGCGGAAACTTTTTTTATTTGATTAATGTGATATAAGCAATCCAAGAGTGATTTTATTTTCATGCATGTTTAGATTTTCAGTGCATTCTGCATGCATTGTTCATGGTGGTAGCTGCAAGAGGGGAATTTATGATGAACCAGATAGGGTTTTTTTGATGTAAAATATTAGTGTTTTCATGTTTTTTTACTTGGCAATCGCAAGATTTTCATTTGACTTGATGATGTTTCGTTCCCTGACTTCATGATTTGTGGAAAGTAGGGGTGATAGAGAGATAGTAAGATACATCTACTTTGAATCTTCAAGATCCATGGAGTTTCACATTTCCTGATCACTATCCATCTAGGATTTTTTTTCTGGATATATGTGGATAAAAATGTCATTATGTGAATATGTATTTCAGGGTCAGGATTGATTAAGAAGAAAGGCTTTAAGGGATCTTTTGTGGAGGCTGGATCTTATGCCAAGGTATCAGATACGAAAGATAAGTAGACTATGTCTCGTTTCACAGCCGATTTACATTTGTTTCAAATAAATGGACTGCGAAGTGCACACTTAGAAATTCCAGATGTTAAATAACATTGTGAATGTTAATACTGTAGTTTTATAATATGTTCTCACCTTTCAATTTAATTCTTAGCTGCTGTTTTATCCATGTATTTTTGTGTCTCCAAATAGTAGTCTTAAAAATGTCATTGACTGGAACAGACATTTGGTGTGCTGTCTGGAGTGCACAGTTTGGTTGTCTGCCTTTTGAAGAGGCTTCGCGGGAAAGATGATGGTTTGACTTTGATACTAGTTGTTGTCAAGCATCCTCTATATGTTTATGTTTTTGACCTATTTGCCCTTGCAGTTTTCAATGCTGGAATAGCTGGATGCTGCACTGGCCTTGCTTTAAGCTTTCCAGGTATACTATATAATGCAATTCGACTCCCAACAATAGGTATACTATATATGCTGCACTGGATGCCACAGTCTGCACATATAGTTTGAACTATTAGGCCATGTTCTTTTTCTTGGTCTTGTGAGGGCCAGAAGGAGGTGTTGTTGAGGTGTTGTTAAGGATTTTTGAACTTGTTTGTCGTATTTAATGCATGAATTTTGAAATATGATTGTCAGAAATAAAATGGAGGTATGCATTTATTATAGCTTTTCTATTAGTTCCATTCCATTTGTGCCGATCCCACCGAGTGTGGGATTAACCCATTGTTCATTCTTGGTATTGTTTCATTTGTCTTGTATTTTGTTTTCGGGGATTTTTACGTGCTGTCATATATAAATGCATAAGATCTGAAATTTGATAATAACTTATTTTGTATAGCTTTTAATTGTCTTAGTTTTGTGGTAACTCTTCGTCCAGTCATATAATGGTATAGCTCAGTCTATTCTGTTGTTAAGGGGAAAATGATGTTTCAGATCATAATTCTATTGTCTTTGAATCCTTTAGTGAGACCTCTACTCTATCAGTAAAACTGTCCTTTGCTTAATAGATTAAAGGATGCAACGATTTTAATGCAGTGATTCAACCTCAAAGGCCTTTTTTCACAGCATATCATATATTTTGTGCAATTCTTTTCAAGTAATTTATATGTTAGCCAATGTGGAGACAAAAAGGGTATCTGAATGAATGACTGTTTGAAGTCGGGGATACTTTCAGGTGCGCCTCAGTCTCTAATGCAGAGTTGCTTGACTTTTGGGGCATTCTCGTTCATTATTGAAGGGCTTAACAAACAGCAACCTGCGCTGGCTCATTCTTTTGATGGCCAAGCTTACAATAATCCCTTGGCGCTTCCTCTTTCCATACCTCTTCCAAATCAAGAAGTAAAAGCAGCCTTTTCTTTCTTCTGCGACTCTTTAAACAAGTCCCGCTGCAGTTTCCCGAAATCAGGTGCATAGTCAGTTATGTTTCCTTAACATTCGTTGATTATCGGCGTGGTGACAGTACAAGGTGTAAATCTGTAGTTTAGATTCCAACGCTTGTATTGTAAAGTGATTCATTTTTTGTATGCATTTTCCTTTATATGCAATTAAGTGTTGTTGATATGTTTTGTCCCAGTGATATGATATGCTTTTTTAATTAAATTAATATGTCATTGATTTACTGTTCTTAACATTTTTTTTTTTTTTTTTGCATTTATATTGAATAAGTTTGAATATTAAGTGTGGCTTTTTATGTTAGTTTGATTATATTTTTTGCTGGAATTACAATCAACGATTGAATTATTGTGGACAGTCGCGAAAAAAATGCCCTACCCCAATGTATATCTTGGCACCGCCACTCCATCTAAAAAATGAAACACCCAAATGAGGACATCAGAATTTTTAGAACGTTTGTCTGTCCCTTCTTTTACATGTTAATAAATTGTGAGTACTAATATTTGTTGGTGCTATTACTTAGTAAAAATTAATTTCTCTACCAATTGTAACATGCTAGGTCATTCTGATACAAATGTGACATGTTAGTTTTAAGGCTAATCGCAATTGTGATGAATTATTGTCAATGTGATTTGGTTTCAACATGTAATTTGATTACATGTCAGCTATTGGGTTGAGATTATTTTTAATATCATCCAATGGCAGAGAAATATTGTTGGTTTGCTGTGAAATAAGGACTAATTGCTTCTATTTCGTTCGGTATGTAATTTTCCTTTATATGTTGAAATTGACAAGAGAGATTTTTTTTTATAATTACATTGCCTTGATTTGGAGTATTCTTGGCTTTTTTTTTATTATTTATTTACTTGAATTCTCTTTCTAGATAATTTGACTAGTTCAAGTTAGGTCTCTAAGCGACCAAAT
This sequence comes from Euphorbia schlechtendalii, assembly GCA_949673415.1. NCBI lineage: Eukaryota > Viridiplantae > Streptophyta > Magnoliopsida > Malpighiales > Euphorbiaceae > Euphorbia > Euphorbia schlechtendalii. The sequence goes on from CATIWQ010292908.1 coordinate 57,193, forward strand.
CAAAGTCATATTTTATGAAACAGTCAGACTTACTTTTTGAACCAATACCATATATCAATCTGTTCAAATTTTCATCTTACACATAGCTATAACAAAAAAAAAAACCTTTGATGTCTACGCTACCGATCGAACTCGTTGTAGAAATACTCGCAAGGCTACCTGTCAAGTCTCTGCTACGATTCAAATGCGTTAACAAAACATGGCAATCCCTAATCTCCGATCCCAAATTCGCCAATCTTCAACTTAAAAGATCAAATGCTTCCCAAAATATCCTCCTTGCAACGTGCCCGCCCCAGTCTGTTGATTTCAAAGCATTTCAACCACGAAAGCTCAACTATCCGGCAATACTAGCACGTGGTCATCCTCAGGATTCTTATGTTGGAATTCAAGGATCTTGTAATGGCCTTGTTTGTTTACTTGACGACAATGATCAAATGTTCATATGGAATCCAACCACGGGAGATTGCAGCCGGATTCCAAACCCTAATGTTGCTCTTTATGGTGTTTTCCTCCATGGAATTGGTTATAATCGCTCTACCGACAATTACGGAGTAATCTTTGGTAGCCGTAATGGTACGAGAGACACTATTATTGAACTCTTCACTCTAGGAACCAGAAATTGGAGAAGAATCAGAGAATCTGATTTGATTCCTCCTAAATCGTTCGATTTAGGATCAGGGATTTCGTGGAACGGCGATCTGTACTGGATTTCAATCAGAGGAAGTGTTTACACTGTCATCTGTTTCGATATGGTCGACGAGGAGTTCAAGGAAATTCTGCCATTGCCGGACATCGATATGGATATTTCGACCGTAAATTTGGGGATTTACGAGAAATATTTGTGCGTGTTCGTCGAATGCAATGAGAGCAGCTTTGAAGGTTTGATTCTGAAAATTGAAGGGAACAAAGTGTCTTACAATAGATTGTTTCGATACCCACACAATCGATTTGCAGGTTATGGCAACAAAGCCCTATGCTTAACAAATAACGGCAAAGTTTTAATGGATTCTGATGGTTGGGAAGTTTATTCATATGATCCAAAGCTACGCAAATGTAGTGGTAGTTTATATCTACACCACGAAACCGAATCGGAATCAGTTTTATACCAAGAAAGTCTAGTTTCGCCTAATGAAGGAAATACATGAAGTTCAATCAAATACTTATCTAAGAAGAATGAAGATCGTAGAAATCTGCCAAGTAGGCCAAAGCCTGCGAGTTATTGTCGCATATCTTCCACAACGACGAGACCTCGCCTATGGAGACGGTACCCCAATCCTCACAAGTTCCAAGAAAGTCGAAGAGCTTTTGATAATACGTATCGTAGTTCATAACGAGAAAAGGGACTGGGAGTTTCGATCCGATCCTTTCTAGCTGAATCAGCGCTAAGATCTCGAACATCTCGTCTAGAGTACCGATTCCACCTGGAAGAGCAACCACCGCAGTCCTATCAGAATTACTATCTCTCACCACGGCATCGACCAACCCATGCTTTCTTGCAGAGAAAAACCTGCGAAAATGGTGGTCTACAAAATTACAATTATCACAAAAAGCTATGTTCAGGGCTGGTTCTGGACATAGGTCAAGGGTGTGACAGCCCAAGGGGGTCAGATTTTTTATTATGTTTATATGTATATATAAACTTTACAGTTTTCATGGATTAATTCAATGTAAATGATTTAAATTTATAATTTAAAAATAAAAAAAATTAACGTAAAATTTCTTTAATCAAAGGGATCCTTATTTCTAACTTTATGTAGGGGCTAGGGCCCTCGAAATGTCAGGACCGGCCCAGGCTATGCTGGTAAAATGACATTAGCGATAGCGATACAGACCTGCACGTTAGATAAGTTTCGGAAGAGAGGTAAGGATGGAAATTGGAGGCAGTCCATTGACCAGCTTCTTCCGCTATCTTAAATCCACCGACAGGCTTTCCAGCTTGCATTGCGCCTTTTATGGCAGCATCCATCAGTCCTGGACCAGCTCCTGTCCAAGAAGTACAGTCCAAAAGTTTCGCAACCTTCATAAAAGACCATTTAAATAACGATTAGACATTTTCCACGAAATGGGCACTCTGTAAGTGAAAATAGTTACATTGAAAGAATAAGTAAGAATTGCGATGGATGATGTACTTGCCTCTCTACCCAAATCCATTGATTTCAGGTAATGAGGATGATCGGGTCCCATCCTGGACGAACCCAGATAGATGACTCCTCTTCCGAGTCTATGTATAAGCTCGTAGCATCTTTCTATTTCTTTTTTTATCTATAAGCAAGAGAGTTACAACCCAGCGATTAACCATATTTCTTAACTAGGAAAACCGTCTGGTTTACAATGCGACCACAAACGGTAAGACCTATAATTGTTGTGCTTTCTATTTCACATTAGCATAACTCTCTGGTAGAAAAGATTTGTCATTTAAGTTTAAAATGACATGAGTTGCCAACAAATGTAGATTATTTTTCTGTAAAATAAAACTAAAAATGAAAGAAACACTTAGAAATGGGGTACCCAAAGTAGCAAGCAATGTAAGAAAATCTTAAAAGGGACAAATAGCCATGCTTCGGAATTGTTCAGTCCATGCTTCATTAGCTTTCATTTTTTTACTCTCAACTGATTAACTGATATTATTCTGTTCTACCCATAGTAAGAGAAATACAAAATGCACTTCCTCAGAATTTTAGTCCAAATATCCCACATTTTACTCAACAATTCAGAGACATAAAAAAAAGTAGCTCAATTGACCTGATTTGAGAATATGGTACATATTAGATTACAAAATATTAATGAGAACCAAAAGTTCATAAGTTAATACCTAAATATCTTCCCCATAATCTCCTCCTTTGCACTTCAAAATCAAATTCTAAGCTTACAAATCAACCAAATTTTAAAATCAGAACTGCTGTTCCCAAAATTTTCGGCATGAAAAATAATATCTGAGCCAGACTGGCCTGCCCCTATATATAGCTTCTAAATGATCTAAGACAAGATCTTCTTTTTTATTTATAACTCAGCAGTATAAACATACACTAATACACATTTACAGCAAGACCAAAAACCAAAAAGCTCAGAAATGAAAATGGAAATAAACTGAATACCTCACTTGGGCTACTTCTTTCTTCAAAATCAGCCAATTCACTCCTACATGCTGAGATTCTTCTTTGACAGGGCTTATACTTCAAGCACTTGATATTACTACTGACCCTTTCATTTTCCTCCAAAGATTGAAACTTTGTGCTCTTTTCGTTGAAATTCCTAACTAGAACCTGAGAACCCCAAGAACCCATTAATGAAATACCCATCTCTGGATCCTCAAAAATTAATCTGTGCTAATTGCTGCTTTTTGTTTGCATTAACTCCAGCGAATTTTGTCGTACATCACGTGAAAAAGAATTGGAGCTACAGTAACAGAGAGAGGATTATTAGGTTCCAACCGCAACTTGCTAAAAGCGCCATTGTTCAATAGAAATTATTCCCCGTTGATTGCAAGAGGAAAGGGGAGGATAGCAAGATAGTTTTAAAAACGAGGGACCCTTTATTTCTTTCTTTTATTTTTCAAAAACTCCATATTTAAATAGGGTTGTCGACGTTGCGGAAATTTCCAGGAGGGATGAAAAATACTCAATAAGAATATTAACAAGTCACGAAGAACATTTTCTTTTCAATAAGAATATTAACAAGTCATGAAGAACATTTTCTTTGTAGGTTGACATAAATGAATAAAATAATAGAAAAGTAAAAGTACAAAATGATTTATGAAATATATGTCAAGCATGTTCAGAACATGATCTTAGATATAATTTCGACTAAGTTTGTAAAGTCGTGCGATTATGAAGGAGACCATTTCCTCTTCTAACCATTTATTTCTAACCCATCAATTTAGCGGGATTTTGGAACCAAAGCAACCAAATTACAATAATAACCATGGTTTTTAGAACCGGACCGGTCATCAAACCGGTGAAGAGGGTGGTTCATGGATTTAAGGTTCAACTTGATTAAATCGGTAGTCGAACATGATTTTCTAAAAATTGAAAAAATATTATTTAATTAATATATGGTGAATTTATTTATACAATACACTAAATAAATAAAGTAAATGCGTAATTTAAAAATAAGTAAAAGTTATATATATATATATATATATATATATATATATATATATATATATATATATATATATATATATATTATAAAAGAAATATAATTCAAATGTATATCAAATAAGTGTTGTAGTTGAGTGGTAGATATTATGGATAACAAGCTGAAGGTCTTGCGTTCGATCCTTGCATATTGTAAAAAATTTAAAAACGTTATTTTTAACAAGAAAAAGTGAATCGACCGATTGAAGCAACCGGTTTCCGATTCGACCTGGTCCGACCGACCGGTTCAACCGGTCAATGTCCGGTCTTTGACCATACATGGAACCGGGTGAAAACTGATCGGACCAGTGACCGATTCCGATCCGACCGACCGGTCTGGTCTGGTTTTCAAAACCATGATAATAACCTTTTATTTTTAATTTTTCTATATACACCGTCACTTGATTATATACTTAATTTCTTTTAAAAAAACCCATTCATTGCTCCTAAGCATCATAAATTTTAAAAATTTCGATTCCTTTAAAATTTCATCATCTCTTTTCTTTTCCTCTCCATTTCATTCCTTTAATATTTTCCCTCATTTTGTTTTCAAGCAAAGCCTTAATGAATATGTGTTGGACCCAGTAGGGTGATAAAATAAATCAGGGTGAACTCTTTTTGCGAGTTTTCACTTTCCTTGGGGGCTTTGCTTGCAAAAATGTGCTTCCAGCACAACTTTTGAGTAAATGTAATTTAATTGATTTCTCAGAAGATGTCCTCTTTCGCAATCTATTTCAGCTAATTAGTTTGTAGATTTACAAATATGAATGTAATAGTTAATAAGTAAAGAAAAGAGATAGTAAACACAAGGTTTTTATCTTGGTACAGCATTTACCTAATCCAATCATTGGAATCAGTGTCCAAATCTTAATCAACTAGTGATTCTCCTTTGGGTGAAGAACAAACGCTACAAAACTGATTCAGCAGATTGAATAACCGTCCAACAATCTCAATTTTTTAGCTTTATCAATACAAAAGTATCGTCCAACTGTATCTAGCCTCTTAGCTATACCAACACTAGAAGTACAGTTCAACTAGTATCTAAACTCCCCCACACTTAATCATAGAGTAAGTGTTTACAATATTGAATTGAAAAGATTTTGAGCTTTTGGACTTTGTTTTAGTAAGACTCTTTTACTTTTGAAATGAATGTTTGCTAAAGTTTGTAGGTGAAGTAATTTGTTGTGGTTATGTGATAGCTTGAATGCTCTTGAAATTAGATAGTACTTCACCAAGTTCCTCTGCTAGAACTTTACTTCTTTATATAGGCTTGACAAGTTTCTGTTAAACTTGGACTGTTGTTGAATTCTTCTTATTGACACTTGCAAATTTAGTCGTTAACACTAAAGGAGATTAAAGATAAAGTTAACACGATGATCAGAGCTATTTGAAACTGTTAAAACATTGTTAAGAGATTGCGATTAGGCCTTGATATGGATTTGTAAGGAAGACGGACCCACCAATACTTGTTGTCTGCTACAGGGGAGAAACAGTGCATTTGCCTCCTTGCTGTCAAGATCAACAGATCCTTTTCAAGTGTAACGTCTTCTGGTGTCGCAGGATTAAATGCAAAGACATGATAATGGTTGACTCACATTATGCCTTGGAATTGCCGCTTAAAACAATTGAATAAATAGCCAACATTTTATTTGTCCTTAAACAACTGCTAACTCAGAGGATACTTGCCTCTGAGACCGTTCTTCCACATTCTAATGCAATCTTGAGCTTCCGATGCAAAGTTAGGTTTTTATACAGTCAAGGACTTAGTTTCTTCTTAAGTTGCTTTTGAAGTAGTTTGCTCGTACTGAAGACAGTTTTTACACTAAGTATAAATTTTTTTTTCTGAGATCCACTTTCAAGAATATGGATGTAGGGAATGCAACTCGATCCCAATAATTTCTCATTAAAAATTTCCGAATGATAACCAATATAAGTAATTTATTATAATATTTTAAGACATATAATTCCAAATAATAACCGAAATGAGAGTGTTTCTCATTTCATATAAGGTGGTCAAACTTTCTTATAAGTTGGTTTGACCTTATAAGGTCATCAGTGGATTGTTTCTCATTCCATATTTTCTAATTTAACAGTACTTTATATAGTGAAAATGAGAAGAAGCTCTTAGCTTTTTGAAAATAAGGAGCTTTTAAGTTCTCTTATTTTGACCAAATATTTTATACAATTACCCTTGCTTTATTAAAATTTATGCCTACAAATTAATATTGAATGTCTCTTTTAGTCAATTAACATTTAGAAGCTCTTTATAAGCTATTTTTAAGAAACACTCAAACTATTTAGTATTTATTAATAAACTAGTTTGAAGAAACACCCCAACTCCTTATTTTTAAGTCCCTTATAATTGAAAAGACATTTATAAGAAATAAAAAAGCTAACACAATGAGAAATATTATTAGATAATTAATGTTACCAGCAGTCACATAGATTATATTATAAACATCTATGAAAAAATAATCCAACAACTCGAATGAAGATTGCAAGTGATGTCAAGTATGAATTGGAAGACATATTGACAATTGTGTTTCACAAAATTATCATTATTTAAAAAATAACAATTCAAAGGGTTGTGGTTGAGTGGAAGGGACTCGTTCATCCTTAACAATAATTTATGAATTTTTTAATTATGTTTATGGAACAACTTTAAATTTTTAAGACGACTATCTCACTTACGAGATGCATAAATGTACGAGGAAAATAGGATATCCTTGATTTAAAAAGAAATACTACTATATTGTTGGATTATTCAAGTTCGAATGTATTGTCAAGTACTTTCTGCATTTCAAAATAACCGTTATTTTAGGACTTTAAAAAATTTTCAAAATAAATGTTGTTTTCAGATTTCAATGCACATTTTTAAACATTTTTTCCATTTTATTTTTATTCAATTCATATTGGAAAATCACAAAAATAATAAAATATTAAACAAAAGTCGGTAAATGGATATAGTTGTTGAAAGGCACCATTGTTTTAAAATGGAAGGAATAAGAAAAGATCAATTTTACGAAGGGCAAACCTGTAAATGCAATGGCGGATATCAGCCGTTGGATGCACTAACAAGGATCTAACGCTATTTGTGCGCAGTGCAGTTGTGACCATAAAAACCTTCCTATATAAGCGAAAAACCCTGGGCGTTTTATTCTTCTTTCGAAACCCTAGCCGTCGTCTCCGTGGAGATTTGAAAGCAGAGAGAAGCTTAGTATCCGTTCTCTGCAAACATGGGTATATCTCACCTCCTTCAGTTTAGTCTCGCCTTGGTTATATTCCTGATCCACTATGTCTGATTCGTGTAATGGTATTCCATTGATGCTGACGTTAATTTTTGAATGGATTGGTAGGTATTTCTCGTGATTCTATGCACAAGAGGCGTGCCACTGGTGGCAAGAAGAAAGCTTGGAGAAAGAAGAGAAAGTAAAGTTTCATTCATTCCATTAATCATTTTTGTAGTATCCATTTTGATTTGATTTGTGTATAGGCTCATCACATTAGTTAGTCAGCTCATAACTTCGCACTGAAGTGGCTATTCATGTTTTCTTTCTGCCCTCTTATCGAGCTAATTTGCTACTGAGTAACCCAATAACAGCTTAGAAGGATAATAGATAGATATGTGTAATTAACTAGATGTTTTTATCCATTTCTTCTGCTTCCAGTTAGTAAGAACCTTATACCTGCGGATCCGTGGTTCCTTGCGGATTTCTTTAATTACTTTATAGTTACCTACATTGTTTCTTGTATATTATGTTGTAATTTTAATTTGAGGGTCATCCCAAATGACAATAATTTTGTTATATTACCTATAAAGGTATGAGCTTGGAAGGCAGCCTGCAAATACGAAACTCTCTAGCAACAAGACAGTGAGGAGAATTAGGGTTAGAGGTGGAAATGTGAAGTGGCGTGCTTTGAGACTTGATACTGGAAACTTCTCGTGGGGAAGTGAAGCTGTTACTAGGAAGACAAGGCTTCTTGATGTGGTGTACAATGCATCTAACAATGAGCTCGTGCGAACTCAGACTTTGGTGAAGAGTGCTATTGTTCAAGTCGATGCAGCACCTTTCAAGCAGTGGTATCTTCAGCACTATGGTGTTGACATTGGCCGCAAGAAGAAAACCGCTGCTGCCAAAAAGGAGGGAGAGGTAGGGTCTCTGCTTAGAAAGTGAAAATTTTGTGCTCTGTTTGCAAATGTAATGGTCATTATTACATTGCTTTAAGGCGCTCTTTGTTTTGGATGTTTAAAATATTTTTTTCAAATATATGCTGTTTTTGTTCAAATTAGAAATGGTTGGGAATATGTATAGGTCTCTGCTTAGAAAATGAAAATTGTGTAATGTTAGCAAAGGGCTCTTTTATTTGGATGTTTGTAATATTTTTTTCAAACGTATGCTGTTTTTGTTCAAATTTAGAAATGGTTGGGAGTATGCTGTTTCTGTTTCTTTATGTATTTTTCCTGTCATCTTTATTGGTGTGTCTGGTGTTACTTGATTAGTCTGATAAGAGAAAATTAGAATTTTCTGGTTTCATAGTAATTCGGATGATAAGAAGTGTTTTCATTTGCATCTTAAGAGTTAGATTAGAATTTCTTGATGGAATTACCTCAAGTAATAGCTTTTCTTTGCTGAACTGTCTGCCTTTGAACTTGATTGTAGTACATACAACCAGTATTTAATTCTCATGTTAAATAGGTGAACATTATTTATTTACTCTTGTTTTGTGCTACTTCTGTTGGTAGGATGGAGAGGCTGCTGCTGCTACCGAGGAAGCTAAGAAAAGCAACCATGTTGTTAGAAAGCTGGAAAAAAGACAACAGACTCGCAAGCTTGATCCCCATATTGAGGAGCAATTTGGTGGTGGTCGCCTTTTAGCTTGCATCTCATCACGACCTGGCCAATGTGGCCGTGCTGATGGGTATGTTACATCTTCTGCTATTTTCTGTTTATCACTAATGTTAGTGTCAATGCATAGTGCGTTTTTTCAACAAGTAGTAAGTACTAGCACCAAACTCACATAGGTCAGCAAACAGTTTATGTCCCATGTCTGAACTTTTCCATGTGTGAGCTTATTTATCATAGAAAAATCATGTTTGAACTTTTGCTAATTAGTGCTTCATCTGTGAGTGAGGCTGGACAAGATAATTAAGTGGTAATTATCCATGTTTGTGCCATTTCTTGTTCATCAATGGGGTCGATTGGGAAATTAAAATTGTCTCTTTAGATTTAGTTCAGAGCATGAATAAAAAAAAAAGAACATGTAAATTAGGTAGAGAAAACAGTTCAGGAGTGCATATGGACTGTTTTGTTTTGGATGTAGACAGCAAATTGTTTGCTGGTTTTTATTTTGAATTGGAAGTTAATGTTCTACATAGGCCGTTTGGTTTAGTTAACGTCTTGTTTGATTGGCAGGTATATCCTAGAGGGTAGAGAATTAGAATTCTACATGAAGAAGCTCCAGAAGAAGAAGGGCAAGGGAGCTGGTGCTGCTGCCTAAATTTTTGTTACTCAACTTTATAATCAGATCCAGACTTATTTCACACCAGTGTGTATTTTGTGCCTTTCCTTTCAGACCATTTTTCTTACTAGATGAGCTACTAAACTTGTATCATCATCAAAACATAATTTGAGCAGGTATTTCAGTCATTGGTGTTATATGGTATTTTTGGGCATATCCTTATCTGATTGTTTAATTTGGTTTAGACTTCAGAATTATGGTACAATAGTTTGCGTTTCCTGTAGTCATACACAGATAATGTGCTTCAATCTGCTGAATTTGGATTACTGTTGTAGTTATGTAGTCCGACTATCTTTAAGTTAGGAATTGGCTCTCAGTTGCATGCTGACAATTTATGATGTCCAGTGGAGCACAAATGCAAACAGATAGCTGGAAAGTAATTGCTAATCGGAAATACTGAATTAGACAAGATTACATGAATTCAACCCCCCTTTTCGTGAATTCGTTTCTTGGTTATCATTTTCCTTGGAATCTAGTACTTGAAAAGGAAGTTATATGGTAAGCAAAATTATCAAAGTAAAAGCTTTCATTTTGGGGGGAGGCACACATAATTGAAGATCAACATGGCCTTGCAAGAAAACAAGCAAAGGATTGAACAGAAAAGGAGCATAATTGTCTCGTAATTTTGAACAATCTTACTGAGAAAGGACTCCCAAAATATCACCTTGCCTGCAAGATTGAAAAGGATAAGCAAAGTAGCCTTGTAATCTTGCCCAATCTTAATTAAAAAGCACAACCAGAACACCAATTAAATCATGCTCCTTGAGCTATAGATAACACCTTGCAAAACAAACTCCCCCACTAGCCAAACCATTACAACAAGTTAGCCAACATGCTATTCTTTGCTGAATTCATGAGAGGCTAAAATTGTCTTGAAATGCCAGCAAACCTAGCGGAATTAGCTCCCGGGCGAAATGATTGCCCTGCCTGAACAAAGCCAATAACCCACCTCCAAATTTCAATAGCAGCCACATGCTTATAGTCTTATAAAACCTCATGAGTTACTTATATAGACTCCATAGCACAACCACTATAATTTTGAATTCATCATTCAGGAATTTAATGAATTTAAAGAACAAATTCTTTTTTTTACCAAAAAAAAGATAACAAGTTCTCCAATCAATACATGTATGAAGAAAAAAAATAAGAATAAAAACAAGAACAGAAACCTTTTCAACCATTATTGGTAATTGGATCATTAAACTAGATGAGAAGCATTGAACAAACACAGCTACTTGGCTGTATCAAACAGCAACCAGCACCTTTTTAACCTTTGCCATACTTCTGTCTCAATCTTTCTTTGACAAAATCATTTCGAGCTTTGATTCGAGCTTGTTGAGGAGCAACATTTATATAGGAAAAATGTGAGCCAAGTACAAAAAGGCCAACTCCAGCAAGGAAGCATCCTACAGTCATTGCTAGCTTCTTTGGTGTTGAAGGATAGCACAGCACCATTCTATTGCAATTATAGTCTGCACCAGGGAATGCATTTGATGGTTAGAATACTGAGATATTCATCAATGCCCCAAAACCTTTCAGAGCGACATTTCAACAAACACATGGCATGCATTCAATTAAAGTATCAAACACACGAAATACGTAATCTCCACGCACAAATGATACACGAGTAACGCGACAACGGAAAATGAAATTAAGGGGGCGATTCAGTGAAGAAATCAAAGGCTATACCTGAAATCAAGTTTAGCTCCAAAGTATCAGATGACCTTATGGACTTATGGTTGAGGGATGAGATCTCGTCGGTAGGATAAGGAATAAGAACATTACCTGTTTTAGAATATATTGTTAATAAAAATTAAATTTCCAATGGGGATGTAGCTCAGATGGTAGAGCGCTCGCTTAGCATGCGAGAGGTACGGGGATCGACACCCCGCATTTCCAGTTTATAATTTTTTTCCGAAGTTACACAGCTGAACAGAACGGCAGCGTTTCTTCTGATTTCTTTTGAAAGGTTTTAATCGTTAACAATCTGAAATCCCCAAATCAAGAATTTTCCATTTTATCTGCCTCTCCTCCTCCTCCAGTCACCGTTTACCGGAGTCACGCTACCGGCCAACGTCAACTGCGCTTTAATCTCGGAATCTCCATCACTAGTCATTGATTTCATTCCATCAATAGAGAGCCTTTTTTCCGTAATGCCTTTATATCACTCCCATGAATTGAGATTGATCTTGCAATTTAGAATTGCAGAGATCTATTAGGCTCGTGATATACTATATTAATGCAATTTATAAATCTCTACGTTAGGTTGGTTTTGAAATTCGGTAAGGTATGTTGTGATTTTAATACCTGTTTCTTATTTGTTGATGTTACAGGCAATGGGAATTAGTAAAACTGAAATTAACTTAAGGAGGTTGCTTGAAGCTGCACCTAAGCAACAAAATCAAGCGAAACTTTTTCATGTATGTTCATAGGCCATGATGTTTTTTGGTGCTCATTTATGTTTTTCTGTAGTTTTTAAAATCTGATTCTATTAATTTCACTAGTACTGAATGATTATCTAATATCCATCATTTGCTTCTCTTCACTTGGGAATCTTATTTATTGATAATGTAACAATAAAATTTGCAGTATGTTGCTACTTTACGAGAACTATTGGAACAACTAGCTGAAGAGAGAACTCCAGATGGCTTGCCTCGGTCTGTGCTTTATTGATTTCTCTTGTTTATTTTTTAGCATGTTAAGAATTTCCTGCATATTTGTGACAGCAACATGTTGAGGCCTTTTCCACTTGACTATCTAAAAGAAATGAATGTTCCCCGATGTATCAAGTTATTTTATTCTAGTCACATTCTCTTCTTTTGCATTGAATTGACTGCTTTTTTTTTTACATTGTATCCATTGTTGAAGGATGCATAAAAATTGCATTGATAGCTTTATAACCATTATGCTAAATGTAAATGATTACAAGTTTTTGTTCTCACTTTCTCGAAAAAAATTGCCTTTGTAAAGTGGTCGAAATCTAATTATTCTGTGGCTATGCTGTTCTAACTTCCTTTCTTGACACCTCTCCGTAGGGTTTCCAAGGCAAAGGTGAATGATTATTCAGAGAAGATTGAAACAATTGCTTCCAGATTAGCTGATCCATTGGTGAGTGTTATGCCTACTAATTATTGGTTATTAACTCTTACAAAATTTGAAATGGTTGCAATCATTGGTTGCTCTTATAATTAGTTGCTTGGACTTATGGGTCTGGATTTCATTACATGGCATCAGTTTCTTTAGGTGTCTTGGTAGATTTCACTTTAGTTGAATAGCTTCTATGCAGAATCTTATAATACTTGGTTGCTTCTCAAAACGTTTTTTTGTGAATATACAACTCTTTTCTGGCATATGATTTCCATCTTGGTATACAAATTGATTTGATAAATTGCATCTCGTTTTCTGGTTAATTTTTTTTGGCATTGTGTTAAGATCCTTGTTCTAAATATTTTGCGTTGTGATTGGGGTGATTTTTTAATGATCATTCTTATTGACGCAACTATGGTTTTGGGTCATCTATCCATTCAGTCTTTATATATCTTTTGTTATTAATTACTATTATTGGTAAGCACTGAGCCTTGCTTCTTTGGAGCGGCAAACATAGAACCAATTATGTAGGATCAGTAATTTTATGTCTAATGTATGAATCTTGTTTCTTGAACTTTTACATGTAGCTGGTAATTTTGGACTGCATTTGTCAATATTAGTCCTAGTATGAAGTTTGTGCTGGTGAAATGCTGGAATATCTTAATCTGACTTAGAATAGCAGTGTTTCTCTTCTTAATATAGCAATATACTTGGGTGATTAGAACATACTATTCGTATGTATTTATACGTGTATTTTTTGATGTTGCCTCCATTTTATTTAATCATAAATTATTTGGCTGATAGAGTGCAAAGTTATAAGTGCTAATTATATGTGGTAATTGTCAGCCTAACATTCGGGTATCTGAAGATCCTCTTGCTGTGAATTCTGCCAGAGAAGCTCTTGATGCAGATGCAGAAAGTCACTTCCCCTCTTCTCCTGGCTTGAGAAGAAGATTTGTGTAAGTGAATCTCCTAATAATATTTGATTTTTTTCTCCTTTGCCTCCCTTTTTGCGATTGTAACTTTGTTTCTTTTGAATTGACTGGCCCATCAAATCAGGGCAATGTCAAATACAGAAGACAGAACTCATGAGATAACTCAGGTTGATCCATCAGGACCTGTCAAACTGGATACTGCTGCAAAGGCACATATTGAAAAGCACAGGTATTTATGCACATTAACGTCAAATTGATATTTAGTTATGTACCTTTACCTTAATGCTACTGTAATGTGTATTATAAATTGATGTGCTCTTAAACGAGTAAGAATTTTAAATAAAAATGATATGATACGAGTTTTGCATGGTTATGGTTGAGTGGCTCATCACCACATACAATTTACTGTATACTGTCGTCTACTTATCTATGGTGCAAGCCTTCTAATTTGGTAAAAGCAGTACTACAGGGGGATCTTTTGCCATTTGAAATTGACCCGAGTCACGTATTGTATAATTTGTATTGCTGGAAGCTCTTAAAATCATTTCTTTATTTCTGTGACAGGAAGCTTCAAGATGACTTGACTGATGAAATGGTTGGTTTGGCTCAGCAACTGAAGGAAAGTAGTCTCATGATGAGCCAGTCCCTACAAAATACTGAAAAGGTGATGGTTTCCAATGACATGTTGTTTCTTGAATTTATGTTTGTTGTAATTCTATGGAAATTTGCAATGAACAGTTTGTGGACAATGCTGTAGTCCATAGAATTGTTGTTAGACTGTTGAAATGGTGCCTGATAATTCTGTTGAAGTGCAGATACTTGAGTCGACAGAGAAGGCTGTTGAACAGAGCTTGGCTAGCACAGGTCGTGCCAATGTACGGGCCATGGAGGTATACTCGAAAACTTCCAAGACCACATGCTTCCAATGGCTTTTGATTTTTTTAATGATGTGTGTTTTTGTAATGGTTGTACTTCTGATTCGTGTGACCTGAAATGTCTATGTGATGAACAAATTTACCTTTTACTTGCCAAACATACATGGCAATACTGCAAATTTTGTAATGTACTCTTGCATGCTCAAATTCTATTACTTGTCTTGAAAAACTCATTGCCCCATATTAATTTGTCTCCTGAACTGGCACAAAACAAATGATCTACATGTCTTTGGCTGCATTGCAGCTTCATTGAAATTTGGTTTTGTTGTTTTATTCTAGGTGGTGATAAGGTAGAAATATAAAGCTGAATAAGTTTTAGTATTATTGAGCTATTGGTTGGCTCCGATATCAATTTTGTTGGTTTTATATACAAATTTTAATATTCTAAATAGATGAGATGAGAAGGGAGAGGAAGGAAATGGAATGAGATTTTAGCCATTTTCAGAGACCCTTCTCTTACATTAACTTAAAAAAACTAAGTTTCACTCTTCTTGGCCATCTGCTTTATGTTTCAAGCAGTTTGTGTCTATGGGTGATTACAATTCTTTTTTTTTTCCCTTTTTCAAATTATTAATAGTTTGTATAGAGGTTCCAGTTAAAGGATGGTTAATTTGGGTTATGATGGCATCGTTGCAAGTTTAGTAATCGTTATTCCTCCACTTAAATACCTCTCTAGTTGCTGTAAGTCTCTATTTTCTATCACTTTTCCGATCACCGTAACCATCCTCCCATGAGCAAGTTTTCTTATAATCTCATGCAACGAGTGGCATCCTTCACAATGAAATAATAATATCACAAGGCTTGCAGGAGAATAACAGTTTCGCCCTCAGCCTTGTTGCAATACATTGAAAGTTGACCCTTAGCTATCTAATTAAAATATCCATGTAAAATTTCGTTCACAGTTCAGCAATAATAAATTACACCAATGCTCTCAAATAAAATTAACAAAAAACATTTAAACTCCCAAGCTAACAGGATGTGATATGCAACATCATCAACTAGAAAAGTGTGTATTTTCTATGCTTTCTTCGATTTTCCTTAAATAGATACAACATGAGAGAATAAAAATACAAAAAATACAAAATTTTGTTGAATTACAATACTGTTCCAACTGAAAATGGAACATGAAAGTTCCTAACTGATCTCTTGTGCATGCCGTATTTACGAGTTAACCTTACAAGCCACAAACATTCAAAGAAAAACCCGCAATTTTGTCTCCCTAAATTAATTTTGAACTGAAAAGTTTAAGCTGTGTCTTCAGTGAGTGTTAAGACTGAGCAGCTCGAAATTTCATTTTACAAACCTATGACACCCATTGAAAAAAAGTTGCGGAGCAGTAGCATGACCTAAATCTGAGATAAGATGCTATTGGGGCAAAAAGACGAGCAGATTCCCGAATCAAATCGTTAGAGCATAGAAAAATCTGTCATTTCAGTTCCATGAGATAGTTAATCGATCTCGATACGAATCCAGTCAATTCACCATGTTTTCAACATCCAAGGCTTTTCATTATCGTGTTAAGCCTTTCGATCACAACGCCTGAATCAGCGTAGGATCCCTCGAGATAAATAGCATGATATTCCAAACCTTTCCACTCTGCGATCAACTGAAAATGTGGTCGCCTAAAGAAGCTGCTAACGATCTCTAAAATCACGGTTTTGGGCGTCGAGGATACTATATGAGTGAGACCGGCGCCATGAGCGCCGATAATTACCGACGCCTCTTGAATAGCTCGCACTTGCTCCTTCATAGTCATGTGCGCAAATAGTCCATTTACGAGATTAACCTTGCACTCCTGACGATTCGTTGCCCAGCTTTGTAATGAATTATACAATTCCGCTTCATTGCTCAGCCGTGATTCAACTTTGCCACGATGACGAGGATGGGCTAGATAATCTTCGCGCCTGACAAACAGGACATTGAGACCTGAAGCGGGCTTTTCGAAACCATGTCGGTTAACTGAGAAGCCTAAGGCTGTTCTAAGCATTTCTCCAAACTCAGATAATCTGGCGGTTTTCCCATCA
This sequence comes from Euphorbia schlechtendalii, assembly GCA_949673415.1. NCBI lineage: Eukaryota > Viridiplantae > Streptophyta > Magnoliopsida > Malpighiales > Euphorbiaceae > Euphorbia > Euphorbia schlechtendalii. The sequence continues at coordinate 73,830 of CATIWQ010292908.1, forward strand.
TCGGGATTTTGCCAAAGATCGTGCGCGTCTGCTCCCTCACAGCTTATGTGTCCATTAAGCCCTTCGAAGAGGGCAGTCTCGTATCCCAAGGGAGCAAGAATGACGTGGCGGAAACAAACTGGTCCACTGAAGTTTTTAGCATATCTAACGCTTGAAAACATTGCTTTCCATGTTTCTTCCAACGGTGTCTGGAAATTTGTGTTCGGGTTAGAAAACTGTATAAGGCTCAAAGGTTCCACTAGAGCTAAGATACTTGAAAGAAATGAGACAGGAAGATGAGGGAATTAATTATCAATTTCCCTAAGCTGACGGATCAAGTTTAATCATATGAAATTATTCTTCTATTTAGCTTTTGATCAAGGCTATATCTATATCTCCCAACAAAGTTAAATGAAAAACAGGAACAAAAAATTCAAAGTGAAAGTGGTATAATAAACTTGGGTAATGAAGGAAACCAAATGCTAAAGCAAAAGTGGGAAAAGGATCTACATCACACTAGCTATATAAATTTGAATTAACTAGATCATAAAAAACAGGATTTGAAAAATACTTGCACTAGATCATAATTGAAAATTGAAAAAGCAATTGCTAGCAGGAACAACTGTCTGCAATAAAAATATCAGAATACACATGCTAGTTGTTTAGTCATTTATTTGAATATTTTCCTCATAGATTTAGGCGGAGACACGGAACAAGCTGTGTTGGTAACACACAGCCCGTCTTTTTTAAAGAGAGTAAGGAAGCAGATAACTAAGTTATGACAGCTAAAAATGGAAGATTACTTGGATTCGTAAGTTCATTGGAGCCATGGACAAGAAGTAAACATTCCATTTTGTTTCCAAAATTAACTCTTGCTATATAAATTTTATAAAAACTCTATGCGAGTCATCAAACATTTCTAGACTCGAAAACACTTGGACATGTAATTTATGTAGATGCAAAAAAAAGGAAACTACTATATCCATATCATAAAAACATTCAAATTTGGTATTTTTCTAAAAATCTGCCATTGAGAGATGCATGCAACATAGAAGAGAAGTTGAATTCCAATCACTATATCTATATTGAAACTTCAGATTTACGTCGTAATATGCTTCTCTATTTTCAGCAGCATTTTTTCCCCAAAAAATGCAATTGAACAAATAAAGAAAATCAAGCATAATAAAGGGAACTTACACTGCAATGGCCGTCCACGAACACCAAATGGGGTCGGTAAGGTAGTTCGGTGACTCTAGAAGCAACATATGCACTGTACCAATCTGTAACAGTGTGAAAGAGATTTGCATATTCAAATCGTGTGACAACAACGGTTGGCTCCTCGATCCACTGGAATTACATCAGTCATTAAGTGAATCAGAATTACTAAAAACAGTTAACCGTGACAACTGGAATGCCAAAATAATACTATAGCCGACGGAGACAAAGAATCAGATATTTGCACATTAATGGCTAGCGCAATTTAAGGTGAAAACACAATTCACAACAATGATTCCATTAAATTATCGTTAACTCAGAATCGCAAAAGCTAGATAAGGTAACCAATGAGCAAGACCAGCAATCCACAATTCACACTCCAAGAAACTAGAAAAATAATCACTAGTTGCAGCTCAAAGATTAATCCAAGTCCTCAATTTCTCGAAATTCAATGATTTTCAAGAAGAAAAGAAAGCTAATTAAACCTAGAATTTAGAAATTTCAAACACAGAATTGAGAAGCAAAACCTGATCACAATGAAACTCCTTCTCACTGACCAGCCGAATTGAACCGATCAATTTACGCATCGTGTGCTTTGAAATCTGCACTTGGGGTACATAAGCATCCAAAAAATCCTTGCTAACAGCATTATGCCCTTTCTTTTCAACTCCTAGAATCTGAAACGCACCGTCTTGGAACTCAGGCAATTCCTCATCCTCCTGTCTCCCAATTACCTCCTGTATCATCTCCCCTCCTTGGGACATCTGAATCCTCTCCGGCACCATCTGTATACTTCCACCTTCGCAAACGGAGCTCCTGAGCGTCGCACTGAAGAAACAACGGAACCATCCGGAAGACCCGCCGGGATGCGCGGGGAGAACGTCAACACGACGGGTGAAACCGTTGCCAAAATAAGCCTCGCAGGAACCATAACGGACGTCGGGATTCCGAGTCCAGGGAAGGTAAGAAGGCAGAATCGGCCACGGTTTGAGATAAACAGTAGTATTAATATTAAAATTGTTCAGTTGATTATCTGATTTCGAGTGACGGCGACTATCTAAGTCGGAATCGAGGCTTTCTGTTAGCCGAGGAGGCCGGGAGTTATGGTGGAGATGAGAAGAGAAGTAAAGGAAGACGGAGAATGAATTGAGAAGGAAGAGGAAGAGTACGATCTTGAAGAGCTTAGATTGAGTTTTGTTCATGGCTGGATTATAGGAACCCGAACCAGTTTCTCTATCTAGAAACTGGGGAGACTCCGCTTTCTCTCTCTAAAAACCCCATGAACAAGGAAATCGTCTCTTTCCTCCCACATTTTCTGGGTGAACTGTAATACAGCGCTTGACTGACGGTGATAACAGCGAAGCCGGAATTCTTAAATTCCATCTAATACTTTTCATCGTCTTACTACACCAATAATGATATGACACGTCATGAAGTTTGTAACTTTCTCACCTAACACTAATCTTTTAGGAAAATTATATAAACCAGAAGGCATCTTTTCTTCTATTAATTGATTTAGACTCTGATCTATCTGAGAAAAACTAAATATAAATGGCTGTACACGAGGCTCTCGTTTGGTTGGCGGAATAGCTATTCCGCGGAATAGAAGAAAAATGAATACAAAAAAGTGAATATTTGCTTAGAACCCGTCATCGGGATAGAATAACTATTCCTAGCTATCATATAATTCATGGAATAGCTATTCCTCCCATCGAGAAAGGAATAGCTATTCCATGAGTTGTATAATAGCTCGGAATAGCTATTTCATCCCGCACCCTGCCCTAGGCAACCACCCCACCTTTTTCCATTCATTTTTCTCCTATTCCACGGAATAGCTATTGAACCAACCAAACGAGCCCAATATGTAGTATTTGTCAATTGAGTCACATTAGGTGAATATGGCTCCCTATAAAACTTTTTTTTTAATGTGGGTCTCAAATAGCATTTCTTATGTTGTTAATCATATTTATATAGCCTTTATTTAGGGATTGATCCAGGAGGTGGAGTTCTTATATTCATTCCTTTCAACATGTCTAAAATGGGCTTTTGTCCAATACTATATAATATCGATGGATATTAAATTAAGTTCTTGTTTAAAACATGCAGCAACATATTATGTAATACATTTCCATGACTAATAAAAATTATGAGCGAAATAATACCAAATTACTTCCTCCGTCTATTAAATATTATCGTTTTAACTAATTTATAGTTTTTAAGATAACAACTAACCGAATTAGGTGATTTACTAATTTACTCTTTCATAAATGTAATATTCAATTTTCAAAACTTTATTAATATGTGCAATAAAAACAATTTGACCTTAATTCATAGTTTTTAAGATAACAACTAACCGAATGAGGTGATTTACTAATTTACTCTTTCATAAATGTAATATTCAATTTTCAAGACTTTATTAATATGTGCAATAAAAACAATTTGACCTGTAGTCTTCTCTTGTTATTGGAGATTGGAATATAATTATCTTGAAAGTTGAACAAATTAACAGGGGTAGGAATGAAAAACTCAGAAAAAAATATCTTGAAAACATAAAATGACAATAAAAAAGAGATAACGAAATCCATCTAAAACGACAATATTTAGTAAACGGGGGATTAATATCAAAATATTATGTTAACGAGTAAATCAATAAAGATCGGGGCATTTCAAAAACGAGAGGCCATTTTGATGCATTTTAGCTATCTCAAAAACTACACTCCCTGTTCTATATTATGCAAATAGTGCCTACAACCCATTTCAAAGTCGTCGTTGTTGGGTAAGGCAGCTGAAATTGGCGAAGGAGACAAAAACTTGAACCTGCAGCAAACGAACAGAAAATTGACGTTGGGCAAGTGGAGTCGTGCTAGGCACTGTCCTAAAAGAATACTTGGCAGTTCCTCCCAGGAAGAGATGGTGACAGGAACAGAAGCGTAATATATATCCAGAATTCAAGGCAGAGAAAGTTTTCAGAAAACACAAGCACAATATTTATAGGCTAGGAAAAATAGTTGTTGCAGAAATGCAGTAAAGGAAAACGTTTTTTTTACAATAAAGGAAAATAGCTGTTGGGATAATAACTGTTGGGAAAAATAGCTGTTGTACATTAAAGCACAAAAGCTGTTACGGATTTAAGTGTAGTCAAATTTCTCTAGTTCAAGGTAAAGCATTTCAAAAGTCATACACTAATATTTTTGGAAATAAAAAAATATTTTCTCCATAAAAATAACCGCGCAGGGGGGAATCAAACGATTTGCACTAGAAACGGCTTTGGGTCATTTCTCTCATATACGCGAGAGCCCATCTTGATTCTCTCACAATTTTACAAGCCCATAAGGAGCATTTTAATATAAACCACATAAACTCTTTCAAAGTTTCCCAAGTGAGATATTGTTCTTTTGAAAGTCCTACAGTTGTAATACGTCTTACATGTGTGAAATGGCTTTCTAATACTACAATTTCACCATGAAAGAACTGTTATAACTGTATCCGCCCACTGGACTTGGACCTGCACAAGAAATACAAATTTAGTTCTTGTCGCATCGCCTGCATATAAGAGACGATTATAGATCAAAAGAATCATTGGTTCGTCATAAAATACCAGCATTCATGGAGTTTCGAGGACACAATTATTCTAGAACTATGAATTAATTTGAAAATTAATAGTTATCGGAAACAAGTATCAGGAACTATGCATTAAATGTGAAAACTATAAGGCTCAATGTATACAAGAGTTCGTACCACAGATCATAGGTATGCGCTTCTTTTGATACAACCATCACATTATTTTATGGATTTTGAGATATACTACAATAGAGTCACTTGGGGCAACTTTCTTGAGATTTTGTACATTGAAAATGTGTAAAAAAACAAGTTAGCGTTAGATAAGGTTTAATGCATCTACATCCCCATGAATTTGTCCAAAATAGGCTCTTGTCACCCTTAACTTTTAAATGTGTTAAATACTCCCCTGAATTTGTTTAAAATGCATTAGTTTTTCCTATCAATGCCACGTGTCAGCTTCTGGTTGGAGAGAAAAAAAATCAGAAAAATGATATCTCTGAAAAGTCAAACCAACCATAACCTAACATGTGACAATGAGAGGGGAAAAGTGACGTGTCACATTTCAAAGTTCAGGGTGGCAAGGACTTATTTTGGGCAAGTTCAGTGGGGTTCAGATGCATTAAGCCCGGTGATAAACATGCAGACGTATATAGACTAACAATGCAAGCATTCATCATATTTTTAATGCGTGAAATAGCATAAACCTAAATTAACGAGTTGTGTCTGCTTAAAGAATGTAATGGTTCATCTACATTATTTCACTGGTTTTGAGATTATTGTAATCAAGGCTAGAGATAAAAAATTTGCCCCAATAATAGTATGGTTCCCTTTTTCACTTTTTTTTCTGCCAGAAAATGAAACAAGCAGCATATCCCTAATAATACCTAATGCTATGAAATTCTAACTTTTACTCTATGAACACCATTTTATTCTTAAACACTCAAATAAGAGTCCGACTCTAGCATGAATTTCTAAGGAAAATAACTCCACGAACTACCAAGGTTTTGTGGGAGAAAGAATATTAGAGGGCAGCGGAAAATCTCATCAAAAACTCACCAAGAAAGAATGTTAAACAATATCTTCTTTTAAGGGTGAATCAAGAAAGATCAGGCCAGGCGGCCAGAGTTTTTGTTTGTTGGACAAATGACTGAGTCCGTCTTACATAAAAATAGAAGGCAAACGGTTCACTTAATTTGGTTATATCACTTTACGATGAATTTCAAGTATATTGACATAAATTTACTACAAAAACACTCCTCAACATAGTCAACTGTTGATCGTTTCACAAATTCATAACAAATATCATCAAGGGTAAACTTAAATACGTGGTTTCACTCATTTTCAAAAACATGTTTTGTATATTTTTTTTTGTCAAAAACAAGCTCTGTGATTTGTAAGTGTTAGCAAAAAAAGTGGATTTACAATTTTTACATAAAAGGGGTAATCTTATCTATTTTGAAATAAAATTTTTGAAGCTTAGTTAATAAAAATACAATACACCTAATAATTAAATTTAGAATTTTTTTAGAAGCACAAATATTTTTTTAATTTAAATGTAATGATAACTTTTTAAAAATTATAATAAAATGAAGAATTTCTGAAAATTACTTCAATTTTGATATATAATTCTTAAATAATATGATTAGATTATATGAATGTTAAATTAATTGAAATGTCTCATCTAACACTATTATTTTTTAAAAAATTATTTTTTCCTCTTTTTGCTAATAGTTACAAACCACATGTCATGTTTTTGAAAAAAATAATTCTACAATGCATGTTTTTGAAAATGAGTGAAAACACAAAGGCATGTTTTTAGCACGATCGACTAGGTCACCCTTATACGATAATTATGAGGAATTTTGTAGAAAATGCACATGAACATCCGAAGAAAAACCAGAAGTTTCTTCAACATAATGAATTTTGT